>NW_019091360.1:732062-789195 GCF_001949145.1 Acanthaster planci
TTAATTTCCCCATTCAACTGAAGAATAGTGTTTTGAAGTGTTGTGCTGATAAAATAGATACTATAGCAGGACACAAATTTACGTGAAAATACCATCACAAATTGACCTTTTTTGGCATCTCCACTGTCTGTAAATTAATATCCCGCAATGCTGAATGTGTTGGGAATTTCCCTAATGGAGGCAAACAGGCTCAGGATATACATGTAGGCATGAAAAATAACATGAAATAAATTTGTTAAAATTTTTAAAGATTGCCCTGCATCTTTGTTCATTGGCATTTCAATTCAGAGCCAGTCATTTCAGAACATGCCTTTTCACTTTCAGCAAGTGTATGTACCGTACATGTAAGCAGTGCAAGTACATGCAAATGTGCAATCAGTCAGTTTTTTTGTTCAAGGGTTTAACCCATACTACCCAATTTCCTCAAACTCCAACTGTACATGTAGGTTTGGTCAAGTTTTGACTGATTCAAGTTCATATGGAATCAACTTGTTCTTCAACTTTGTTTGATTGAGGAACAAAGGCTTAGGGTAATAGTGTTGGATTTTGTTGAAGTGAATGGCTATTGGTACCACATGTTGGATTTTGCATGATTTTGTGAGGTTTTGTACTACTTAGGAATCAACCGATGATCGAATTGGACATCAGATCAGGCTGATGTTTGGCAGCATCCACAAAACATCTGATCGGCAAAATTTGACTGTCCTTGCCGATGTGAGTGCCGATGCTAATAAGAAACAAACTCTGCTTTGGCAAACGCAGTAACAACTGTGGTTTATTCATTTGGTGTGATAAATGAACAGTTACGTCCACCTAAATTATCCCTGAGAATTACATGTACATCTGCATGCAATCCATACCGCAACAAAACTAAACTCAACGCACAGATTACAGCCTGGAAACAGTCAGTGCACATGTATACTGTTGTTATTGAACGTCATGAGTGGAGCCAGGGAGCTGTACCATATGGCGACACGAGGCACTGAGTGTCTACTCTGCATATTGTACATAAGATAATTTTTGGAATATAAACACTTAAACGTTGGTTCTCATGCTGAAAAATGTCTCTGTGGCTTTTATACTCTCCAGCTTATACCGCAAACTTTGAGGTATAAGATCAGTCACAAAAGCCGCGGCCAGGCCATGCCATACGTACAACTAGCAGATAGCTCAGTCATGTTTTCCTTGGTTGCCGTTCACATCTGATAACTTAAACCTCGGAGAACAAATAAAAATTCGAGTTGTCCGGATTTCGAGTGAACAGAATTCCCCGAGTCATGGAGTCACAAAACACATGTATTGTGTACACAATCTTATACATGGATCTACTTTACTTGCTCTGCTGTGGCAATATTTTTGAGAGATTTTTTGCCGCTTTTATTCATTCTTATGGTTTTTTTTGGCAGACAAATAAGCATTTTACTAAAATTGATTATTTTTGTTACCTCAAGATTTCTTTCTACCATTAAATAAAAAATCAACCGCCTCTGTGGTGTACCTTCGTGTGGCAGATCTTTCGTCTTTTCGCATGACATGCCACAGAATTTAAGGTTTTTTTCACTTGTGTTTACTGATGACAACACTTTCTGTGGTCACATGTTTATTGGAAAGAGTTGGCAATTGGACTGTCCGTGAATGGGTCTGTGATCGCGGTGATGTGTGCAGTGTTTGTGCGGCATGCAGTGGATTTTTCATTTTTGAAGCAATTTTGTATTGTGCAAGCAGTGGTGTGCCATGTGATGTGTGTATGCAGTTTATTCGCTCAGCTCAGTGACACAAAGTGAAAATAAAGGCAAACAAAAGAAAACCTTTAAAGGAATTTATTATCATTATTGTCTGACTGTGTATATTGATACTTTCAGGGAATACACTGTTTTTGTGTTATTTGAAGTAGGCGTACATCATGTACATCATGTCAAGGTTTGTCGACATGCGTTATTAAGGACATTGTTACTGTCATATCAGACACCAGCTGATGTTCCAATTAAAATATCAGACGTCAAATCGGCAGTTAAAACCAACATCAGTTGATCCCTAGTACTACTACTCTGCAAGTCCGGCCAACAAAAAAATACTTATGTTTCTGGTTTCCTGGCCAACATTAAGTTTTTGGCTCGCCGCGTTTTAAATAAGCATGTTAGAAAAACAAATTTTAAAATTTAATAAAATAAAAAAGATAAATCCTGTGCGCAAATCTCAATGCATTACAGCAGTTCTGCGCTAGTTCCCACCGTGCCCATGCAAAAGAACGTGTGATGGAAATGTGGCAACCAGTCTATACATCTCGGTCAAAATAGCCTTGTTACACTACCAGTACATCAGCCATACACACGCAATCCCCACAGCTGCTGGTCAAAAAAAATTGATGTTGTAAGAAGATTTCTGCAAGTTAATTCGCAGAACTTGGTCTCTTGTCTATGTATGTATTTTCTTGGTTCACGAGCTTAATTTACTTGAGGCGAACATGTTTTCACAAAATTTCCTGCCGTGGCACAAGGTTTATAGCCCATCTGCCTGGATGTGCCAGTATCATGCACGCTAACCATGTAATATACGGACATTGTTGGCCAGTTTGCTGTAATGACTAGGGATCAACTGATGATCAGATTGGACATCTGATTAGGCCGGAATCAACCAATGATCGGATTGGACATAGGATTGGGCCGATGTGCGGCAATGTAGGCAAAACATCGGATCAACAAAATGTGACCTTCCTTGCCAATATGAGTGCCGATGTTAACATGAAAAAAGGAGCAAACACTGCACTCACTTTTGGCAAACTAAAATCTCGCATTTTTTTATTTTAGCACGAATACAAACTGTGTTTTTTTTCATTTGGTGATAATGAACAATTATGAATTGTTAAACCTACGTAAAATATATATCCTCAAAAATTATACCTGCACGATCCGTGCCACAGCAACTCAATGCATGGACTTCAGTTTACATGTCTTTGTTCTAATTGTGAACTCCAAATTTATTCTCTGAAACCATTTCTAGGAAATGCTTGCTAGCTTTTTGCCATATACTTACACAACAATAACTTGTCAAACGAAATGAAATCTACAATAGCAGTGTTAAGAAATATCCAGAAATTTCCTGTGCACAAATCAGTGCAACATGTAGGCTCAGTGCTTTGGATGACATCATAGTTTTGCTCATGAATATGCAAATAGCATTAACATAAACCAAAAAAGCTCCACAATATGGGTTAAAATTGGAAAACAAAAATTTTGAAGTGGGGTAAATTGAAACCCAAGGGTGCAATTTCAAGGAATTTAGTAAAGTATTTCTGTTTCATGGTCCCTTTAAGGCTGTGTTGCAGTTAATTGTCGGTAAAAACATTGGATCAAATCAGACATTGGCCGATGTTCCAATAAAAATATCGGACATCAAATCAGCAGTTAAAACCTACATCGGTTGGTCCCTAGTCAGGAATACCCGACTAGCTTTACAGTGTATGCATCATGGTGTGAATTGTCCATAATTCTAATGAATCGTTGACTGCAGTACAAAGATTAAGGCAAGTTTTTATCACGTAACGGCACGTAATGCCGGCTGCTACCATCACTAAAATAGACCGACCCCGGCAATATTTACTGTTTAAAAACTATTAAACATTTTCAGCTTGTACATGTACACAGAACATAACACCACCTCGTTTGTCTGGTTCCCCAGATGTAAGTGTATAATACAGAAATTACGTCATCTGTAAAAGAGTGCCTGACTAAATGTATGTGTAGCAGTATGGGAACTAGAGGAATTCCTTCACTGAAAAGTAGGAGGATTCCAGTCTATTAAGCAAGTTTGGCAGCTTTTGGACCTCGTTTTACACATGTATACCAAATTAAAGGGCACGCAACACAGTCTATGCCCAGAAAATGCAAAACAAAAGACTTGACATCTGAAACACATTCTTAAAACACTACAGTTAGCCTACTTGAACATTTTTCCTTTTTACTGTGCCGAATGGCCGAGCGGGTAGCAAAAATTGATGTGCACAATAAAATTGCAGGTAAGACCATGATAAGTTGCATGCACCATTGTACCTTGCGAGCGAGTGCGACCCACGGTGCTACCACGAGGCGTGACCGACCAGCGCAGTGGCCACCCATCGCAGGCTCTTTGTAAAATATGAATGACAGTGCAGTCACAGCTTGACCAATCGCTGTAGATGAGCAGTTTGCATAATGGGCAAATTTGCATGTACATAATGTATGCATCATGTTTAAATTGTAAATATTCATTACTCATTGCTGACGACATTGTACATGTATGTACATGTACTGATACACATCCTGATACATATCCAAATGACATGCCAATCGTTTTACGATGCACACACACACAACATTGCTACTTATCACTAATGCACATATTGTGTGCATGTGCGGTTTCAATGGAAAACGTGGCATTGGAAATGCATGGTTTGACCACAGCTTGAATGATTTTTGGCGGTTGATGGTACTCAAAGCTTGAATTATGGCTGCACGAAAGCAGTTTTGGAAAGAAAGGACGAAGCAAAAGCCAAGACCGTCAATGTATCGGTACAAGATACATGTAAGTGGTTTTGGAAATGGACTGCAAATGAAGTTGACGGCTGCCTTGCAGCCATGTGCATATTAATTATTATACGGAAGCTAGCAGAACTGGGGAAGGCTTATCTTCCTTATATCCAACAATAAATTTATTCCAAAAATCATCTGTTTGCTGAGTTTTTTCTGTTGTTCTTACGTAAAATTTTCTATTCTACTGAGAAATAAAACAAACCACCCAAACTCTGTACTTTTGTGTGACAGTTTATTCATTTGCTCACATCTCTGCTGGACCACACAGCCCTGTGCTTGTTGTTTGCTTGGCCAGGGCTGCCCAGGGTTTTCCTGTTTCACCACATGATCATTCCTTTTTAATCACTTGAGGGTGCACCATTTTGTATTTCAAAGCATTCAAGCATACATTTTTGTGTGCTTTTGGTTGTCTTTTCATTCCCTTACCTTTTCTTTTTACCATTTAGTAAATATTCGAGTGAGATTTTGTGACGCAAAAAGTGCATTTCCAGCACCGCGCCAGGAACGCATGTCCATTTTCTCTACACACGGACTGCGATTGGACAGTCAGCATGTGAGCAGCGCGCATTTGGGCAGGCAGCAGCAGCCAGGCTTTAGCCACGGCACGCACAAGGCTTCCTTCAGTGCTGTCACATGGCCACCATAAAGAATCAACAATTGGACTGCCAGTTTACATGTACATTTGGGCCGCGATAGCATTGGGCTTTCTTGAATGCCACGATTTGTGGTCATGACGAGTCAATTACAATGACATTGGCAGCAAGTGCATACTCGTGTCCTCACACAAGGAGACGAAGTGCAGTTTCCAGAAATGACTCATAATTAAAGTCAGGTGTTCTTTATCAACCCTTGTCAGTGGTTTGGTGGCGGTCTTTCTGGACTGGCCTTTCAAAACTTTGAGTTAAATGGATGAAGTTGTATGGACATTTCAAGTTGTGGAGGTATTTTCATACATAAAAGCCTGTTCTTTAAACGGAAAGGAAGAATGTCATCAAGATAAGCAGAGTTTCGAGTGAACCGACTTTGAGTTATGAAGAGTTTACTGTAGATCAATTTGAAATTGTTCCGAATGGTAAAGAGGGGCACAGAATACAGGATTGGTTTATTGGGAAATTTGGAGTAAATGTACCAATGGACTATATGAAATTCATTTTGGGCCTTAGCGAAAATGCTCACTTTTGTTTTAGGCACTAGAATTTTGGCAAAATGTGTATGACTACCTCACACATATCAATACCCCAGGGGAAACCTTGATCTTCAGACCACCTGTACTATAGAAGTACTGTATTTGTTTAGCTTGAGTCTGAGTATCTGACCTTATGGTAGGGTCATAGGTCTTTATCTCACAATAAGAAGTTTGGAGGTTTGAATCCAGCTACAGGCCTCAAGCAACATCTTTGGGCAAACCTATTCACCCCTACTTCTCTACACAAATACTTCAGGAAGCAGGTCTGGGCTTATTGCAGTAAGTGTCTGATAAGACGCACAGCATCACCTTTAGAAATATTTGTAGTATAATTTTAATTGACTCGAAAGGTTTTTGTAGAATGAGTTTTAAGATTTGATTGAGCAAAAGCAGCCTTTGCTCTTGTAGCAGAAGCTCCCGCGTTTTTGGTTTGGTCAGATATTCAGTTTCAAAATTCAAAACAGTACCGTAAGTTCAATCAGAATTGGATTACAAAATGAAATGAATTCAAGTCCCTCCTCATTCAGAAATCTGATTTCCAACTTCTGTGATGCTGACTTCTCCAGGGTTCTTTTTGATGTCATGTTATGTTCTTACATGTACACGTGTGTAACATATATTGTACAGTGTATGTAATACTTGTAATCTGTTTAGTCTTGTGAATGGCACTGAAATATTGAAAGACATGCCATGCAAAAAGTACAGAGATGTACTTTAATGTACCATCCAATTCATTACCATGTGCACTGCATAATGCCATTATGATCATAACCCCTTGAAATTAGATTCAATGGTATGTGCACAATCTTGCATCTGACATTTGTATTATTATCCTAGTCCAACACAAAATATGATGTGCATGTTTTAGCTCAAATGTTCTCTTTTTTCAACAGGCTATTCCAAAAAAGACTACTCTAAATCCCAATGCCAAGGTTTTCCAAAGTCCGAAGCTCGCTAATTCTGTGACTTCCTCAGCAGACTCAACGGACAGCAGTCCAGATTGGCATGACAATGAGAATAGGAGTTCTCAGGCATCTTCCCCACAGACAGCAATGACCACACAAGGTTAGAGTTGAAATGTTCTCTTTAACTTTGCATTACTACATCTTCCAAATCACCTCAAAATTACCAAACCAAACCAACCAAAACTAAATAGAGCAATACAGAATACCAAATTAAATATTCTGTAAAATTTTTGCTGGTTGCAATTTAGTGACACATGATATATTGCAGTTGTCCATAGACAAACGTGCGATGTAACATCTGATCCAACTTTGGCAGTTTTTATTTTCCACACCATATGCCTATAGTAAAACACAGTTTGTTAACCTTGTTAAATAATTTGATGATTCATAGGTCCTTACCAGGTGAATGGAGATGTTGGGAAGTTCTCAGGATTGGGCTACCCACCCTCTCCAGAATCGCCTGTCTACTCGATACAAAATGGATACATCAGTGGACCAGAATACCCATATTTACCAGATGGACAGTTGGTCACATGTAAGTAAGGTTTTTCGACTGCAACTTGGTCAGCCAACGTTGACAAAGTTTGCAAAGGTCTCATTGGTGATGATGGTGGCAGATGCTGTCTCCTTAAAACTTTCTGACAGAAAACAAAATGGACTGTTTGTGCAGTAAGCTTACAGTAGGTTTCTGTTAGCTTTGTTGGCAGACACTTTTCAGATCGTGTAAATGAACGATTCACATGCATGAAGAAGTGATAACACTCATGTTTATCATGGTGCATGCTGTGCTGCAGTGCTAGATTTTAAATTTCCATGTGCAAACTTTGAACAACATTACACGTGTAACAGCTGTTGACTGCTGCGACACAGGGCAGTGCTTGTTTTACACCTGGTGATTTGGAGGGTGACATTTATCCTTGATGGGGTAAAAACACTGTTTAAATATCAGCCGTTAACAATTGTTATATTGTGCCTGTGAAATAAAAAAATGGAGGGTTTAACTTATTCTGCTGCAAAAGATATGGATCTTTACAGTGTAGCCTTTTAAATAAGTGATTGCATCCACTAAGTCATGTGACCTAAAATGGGTGTTAAATATCAACAAATATGGTATCCACCAAAATCAAAGTGTTTCATAAGTATCATTTACCAAAAATAAAGGTGACGGTTGGCACAGTTCTCTGACTACTGATGTGCTGGGTACTGTACTGTAACTTGGGTGTATAGTTTGTAAACAACACTCAAAACACACGTTGCTATGGGGTTGATACCCACAAAAGGTCACATGATTTTGCCGGCACAATCAGTCTATTACTCTAATCTTTCTAATGGTGGGCAAGATATCAAGGGTTGTGTGCAGTGCTGAAACTGACCAATCATTCTGCAGACCTGTACGTTTGTCATCAAGATTTGACAAGCCGTGGACTGAAATGTCGAGTAGAATTGTAAGTATGCTCAACATGAGCTGGACCAGCTGGGCACCATCACCGTCTCAGCAATGGACGTACATTGGCATTCCACTATAACAAACATGAGGGAGTCCACACAAAACATTCGGTATAGCGATCTTCAGGTTCAGAGGTACACACCTGTTTGGAACTCCAGCCCATTCAAATGGGCAAATCAAGTTTTCCCAGAGTCATCGGTTAAACATTGCATACAACCTTCAGAACGGTTACACTGGTTCCTGTTCATTAAATGCCACTTTAATAAATAGACCACTCCCTCTCTTGGTCCCACACATGTACTTTTCCTAAAGTTAGTAAATTATTATAACACTAAGTCGCTGTACAAAGTGAAGCCTATTGAACTTAACCATGTCTGTGTGCAAAGGTAATGGAAAACTTCAAATTCAGCACAGTTCAGTACAGCTGTGCATAGACTTTTATTCCAGATTAATGCATCATCAAAGCTGATATGCGAAACACTCAAATGCACAATCAGTAAATGAGTGTTTTGTTTTGCTCTGTGTAACACGTGTGTAGGCATGTACACTGCAGACAAATTTGCCTCAGTTTTTAATGCATCATATCACAGAAAACCAGTGAACTTATATATTATTTATGGTGGCATGCATTTCATGGTAACTTTGCAGCTTGAAGTAAGGTTAGTAAACTTCCACTCTTGCTGATAGAGGGCTTCTTGACAACTGGTGCAGGGTGCGAAAGGTTCTTGTGTTATGCATTCTTGCGCGGGTTTGCATCATTTTGTATGGGCTTTCAAACAATTGTTAGACCTAAACTCATCGTAATAGTGCAACATATGTACAGTGTCCAAAGTGGTTCTGAGTTGGATACAGCCTTTGATAAGACCGATCCTCAGGACAGGCAACACAACCTGGTCTGCAACCGGAGAATGCTTGGACATATGATGTACATACACAATGTGCATTATTTCAAAAATTGAAATTTTGAAAACATGCTCAGATCAGGTGGGAAAAGGCCAACTCACTCTACCAACCTCAATAGTTAAAATTTTGGTATACCATTACCTATTACTAGTTCATTTGGAAAGAGTTCCATACACGGACAACACTTCATGCCTCTGTGCACAAACTTATGAGACTGTTCTGAAAAAAAAACCAACCTGTTTTCTAAGTAAAAGCTTTAGAATTTTCTTGGCTGTTTTTCACTTTTAGGATGTTTTCATTTGCTGATGGCTGTTATAATATTTGAAGGGAAAATAAGTGTTGTCCATATGCATGTATGTGCAAATGTGCACAGCCTAAATTGCAAGAAAAAAAATGATCAAAATGCATTACAGGGCATCTACATTTCAAACTTTTCCTGGGGCCCTTAAGCAGGCCCCGGACCCCACGCCGTACATACTTCGCGCTTCATGCTTGTGATTTCAGCTATTTTTTGTATTCTACTCACACCCCCTGAAGTATTCAATGGTAATTCAAGCATTACCATTATTCATGTATTTGTACTTGCGTCTTGCATTAGAGTGTATTATTATTATTAAGGGAATGAAAGTGTGGTGGAGCGTGTATTAACCTGTACATGTAGGTTAGAAATGGTAAGGGGCCTGGTCAGCAATAATGGCCTGAGCTGCAGTGGGTTAGCTACTGTTACAACCACTCGTCAGAACACAGTGGTGGCTTGTATTGAGTCAATGAGTGTATGAAAGGCATTTGACATGTCCCTTTTTTGCTTTTCAGTCCTATCATATCAGTACAGACTACAGCAGTGTTTCACTGAGGACCCGTTATGGTGGCCAGATAGTAACATGACTCAGATATCATTTCAAAAAGCAAAGGATAGTTGTTGCAACTTCCTAACCTTCCTAGTTCAGGATGAATAAATTACCCATATGGGACAGGTTGAAACATAAGTTAGTTTATAACTGGTCTTAAATGTTGAAGCTTTACTCCAAAAAGTGCACATTGTTATATTCAGGTTCTTGGGCCCCTTTTTACACAGCAGACATTATTTAATTGCAGCAGGCATTATCAAATGTTAATGCATGATCACATGGTGTACTGGCATTGTCAACCAATTGGAATAGTGAAACTGTCACAGGTGTTTGTTAATATTTTACATTGATTTTGATTTTGCTCTACAAACGTGCACATGAAGGGGGTGTGGATAGTGCTCTAGCAATTTAGTGTAGCTTCATGACTTTTGCATGACTGGCCTGGCAAAATGTTTTCCTATCCTTTTTAGTAAATCATGATATATCCTGTACTCTTTCCATCACTTCATGTACACTGGCATTATAAGCTGACAGTTTACATGTATAGCTGCATGTATGGAAACTGGACTTCTGTAACACAAATGCAGTGGACATAATGCAGCATATCACTGGCAGCCACTAGGGCATATTGATATTGATGTGTTTAAAGTAGGCATACAATATTTATAGTGATGTCGAACAATTGCTGGGAGCAAAAAAATGCTAATGCTGCATTCCATTAGATAGTCCCTGAAAACAGTGAAGGTAATGCGCATGGACTGGGAATTTCAGATGTGAAATGCCTCATTAACCACTGCATGTAACGTACATGTAAGAAGGAAATATGGCCTCCATTTTCTTTGTACATGAATGCAAGCATGGAGCAGAAGAGTACATGTACATGTACTGTAGAATGCTGCTGAATTAGATGATTTGCTAGTTTTGCTACTTCTTATTTTGGCCCTGCATTTCCTTGAATTTCTGCTAGTAATTGTGGCCAGTTGCTTTCAAGTTTACACCCTTGAGATCCACAGAATGCATGAAATATGTCAATGTTATTTACTGGTAAATGAACATGTAAATGAGTCATTCCATCCCACACACGAGACCTTTTTGTCTGTGGCTCTTTTGTTTTGTAAAATAGTCACTGGAATCTAGAGCAGATACATGTAAGTTAGTCAGTTTGAGTGGAGCAAAGGCTTTCCAGCTGCACTGGTAATATTACGCACTGTGAATTGAATTGTTACACATAACATGGTGAGATTTGTGTTTGATATCTCTGTTAAGGTGTTTTACTGAAAGAAGTTGATACTAAACACGAAAAATGGGTATTTTGAGGGATATCTTTAGGCAGACACAAGACTGTCTGCTGTTGAGCCTTAAAAACCACCAGCGATTATTCTGTGAATATTTGATTTTCATCCATTCTCACCTCTGACATAAGTTGTCATCCATTCACATGACAACTTTGAGAATATTAGGATTGAAATGTAATGGAAGCCTTAATACAGGTACATTTTCCAGTACATGTACTTCAGTAATGATTTGAAGTCACTTACCATTACAGCTGATGACCTGTTGCAGCAAGAATTACCTAAAGGGGAAGATCTTCGTAAACTATTGCAACGCCAGTTGGAGTACTATTTCTCAAGGTTAGTCAGTTTTTGCATGTGATTAAGTTGAATTGGCACTTCATTGTCAATTAGAGGAGTTTTAGGGAGTCATTTTAATGGATTTAGTAGTGTGCCTTGAAAAACAGGAAGGAATCAATATACTGGGTGACAAACACAAACATTTGAAGTTTCGCTTTTGCTTTTTAAGTTTTTACATTGTTACCACAGTGTAATAAAAGGATAAGCTGAGCCGATAGACACATGTATTGTTTACAGCTTATTATATTCGACCAGTGCTAATTGCACATTATTCCTCCCACCCAAACTCACCTGTCCCATGGCCAATCTCTTTGCCACTTGACATTCAAGTAAAGGCATCCATTTTAAGTACCCGGTACATGTATAATATTTTTATAAAGCCACTTACGGTATAGTACCTGCTCGCATGCATATTGGCCCATGTATTAAGTACACGGTGATGATAGAAGTTAACATTTCTGGCTGACCTACCAGTGAGTATTTTGCAGGATTGGTAGATTAGATTCATAAAGGTGGTATCAAACTGACCACAAGGCATCAGTGGAGAACTCCCTAAGGCCAAGAAGTGGGAAGCATTAACCCCAAAAATTGGCCTTTACAAGGAAACAACCATTGAAAGGTTGCTTATTTTCTTTTTATTCAGGTAGCTGAGAAAAAACCTACAAGATTATCAGACATTTGATTTATTTGAAATTGAGTGTTGGCTACAGAGTTATTAAAATATTTTTTAAATTTTTTTTTACCAAGGGAATTGGATCATTGGACAGGTGGCACAAGTGAAATTTCAGGTTTTTCCATCAGTATTGCCAGAGGCCAGGACAATCAGGGCCTACATGTATACACTCTGGAAATCTCCCTCCCCCAACACACACAGCACAATGCATGTCTAGAGCATCAGGCATTGCTTTGGATATTATGTCATATTTTCAGATAAGATTGTCTTGATTTCATTGAATTTTGGGGGCTTTTTGTGGGAGGGGAGGATTACTCGGAGACACCAGGACTAATGACTGGTACATTTGTAAAGTTTTATTTTTTATGGGCCTTGTGGATTTTTAGTGAAGATTTTATAAAATATTTGGTTGCTATGTTATATGCTGATATCCATTGTGTTTGTCTAGGGGAAGTCTATGACTCTACTGCCCATTATTTATTTAGGCTTCATTGATACCAAGTGATGCTTTTAGGCATTACTTTTTACATGGGGGACAAATATTTTGAAAAGTCTGGTATTGACAGAGCCTACAGAAACATAGGAACTCTCCTTCCTACCAGTAGCAATTATGTTTGGTACCATCCTGGATCCCCAAATGAAACTGCTCAACTGAACAGATTGCAAATGACATACATCTACTCATTTTAAAGAGACTCATTCCTTATTGAGATGCCATAAAACCGTGATTATTACTTGCTGACTGGTGATTTTAAAAATGGCCATTTTTTATATTCCTTTTCTGTCATTGTTTACCACTCAGACTACACAACAGAAATTCATATGAACAAATCTGGTCCGTGTTTTTGCAATCTTTACACTTCGGCTAGGTGAACATGTGCAGTAAATAATGAACTCTGGTAAACATTGGGCGTGATGTGAAAAGTTGTTCAGACTTTGACATCTGATTTATGTTACATTGCACATGTGTAAAGATTCGTGTTGTAGTACAAATGTGGCTAAGTGTTGTGTCTATCAACCATGGGACACTCTAAATTTTATCCATTCATTTCAACATCAGCCACACTGGAGTGCAAAATCTAGTTTTATGTCCTGTATCACAGAGAGAAAAACCCAGGTACATGTACCAGCACGATTTGCAATTCTCCAGTGTCTTTCATGAGCATTTGCTTGTTTAGTAATTTACCCCACATTAGAAGTTGGATTCCAAAAAGAGAATTAGCTGCAATTAACTTGAAGTGTCATAAGGAATTTTGCCGATATTTGTGTCCTTGTATTCAGACTTTTTCTTGATTTAGCATCCTATTGCCTGGTGCAATTATGCATGGTGCAAAAGTACATATGTAATGCACAAAAAAATGAAACAGTCACTTAATATTGCTTTTTGGACAGAGCATAGCTGTTCTAATTACAACATGAGCAACATACATGTATTGAAAAAGTACTAACACATGTCTGTATACCATAATATTTAGAGTATAAGCCACAGCTTATACATGTACGTCCATTCCCCACTGGAAACTGTCTCTGTTGCTTATATGCCGGGTGCCTTATACGGCAAAGTTTGAAGGATAAAATCAGTAATAAAAGCCGTGCCCAGGCCACGCATATATGTACCATGTGCATGTGGGATTGTCGTTTACATCTGAAAACTTGAACCTCAGAGAATAAATAAAAATTTGAGTCGTTTGGATTTCAAGTTATTAGTGGAATTCCCTGAGTCATGGAGTTACGAAACACATACATGTACATGAAATGTGTACGTAATCTTAAACTTTAATTACCGTGTGGCAAGATTTCTTAGTGATTATTTTCTCACTGTATATTCAATCTCATGGTATATTTGTTGCAGATAAATAATCATTTTACTCAGATTGTTTTATTGTTTTAACGTAAAGATTTCTTTCTACCGTTAAATAAAAATCAACTGCCTCAGCGGTGTACATGTACCTTCATGTGGCAGATCGTTCGTCTTTTTGCTGATCATGTTTAGCGTGACATGCCACAATATTTGGGTTTTTTTTTTTCACTTAAGTTTTCTTACACTTTCTGTGGTCACGTGGTTATTGGAGTCAGCAATTAGACTGTCCATGAATGGGTCTGCGGTAGCAGTCAGGCAACCCTGAAAACAGGGTTTACGAGATTGCAGTGGTGCTTGCATGCGTGTGTGCCATATCACGTGCAGCATGCATGCAACACAAGAGGTTCCAATGTGATGACTCGAACCAAGGGCTCACGGCAGATTTTTCATTTTTCAAGTAAATTGGCAGTTTTTTTTAATCAGTGTCACAAAAACTGGATATAGTGTTGTGGACAGTCACACAGGTATTTTTTTTCATAAAAGCCTATTGTTTTAGCAAGAAATAGTCAACCTACAAAATAAAGCAAGATCTCATTTACATCCCTGACTGCAAAACTATTGCAGGCTGCTGGAAAAAAGGCAAGCGCTCAAGCACAGCCCATGTAGGACCACCATCCAGTCTACAAAATATTTAATTTGTGGACATAAAGTTCACTTTTTGTGGCGACACTCGTTCGCATTTTGCTTTATGCTTAATTCCATAAATTAGGGGTCGAAAAGTGTGACATTTTTGTGTCCCTGTTACATCTGACCTTTGTTATTTGACAGAGAAATATCACCAGAATTGATTTCAAATTATTACTAGTTGTTTGGCAAGTAATTTGCATTAATTCCTCACTCTTGGGAAATTAGAAAATGTGTTCTGAACTTAAAAAATCATATGTCAGATGTGACAGGGACACGAAAAAAAATACCCTGGTATTTTTATTAGGATTTCACGTGTAGTGGAACCATTGATGTACTGTACATGCTGTATTGGCACTTCAGCATGCAGTACAATGATCTTTGTGGTTGGATCATCAGAACTGCGGTGTGGCTTATACGCTGGTGCAGCTTATACACCGACTTTAAATCTTAATTTGCCAATTTTTGCATGCTGTGGCTTATATACCAGACGGCTTGTATTCCAAAACTTACGGTATTCACCCTTATGTATTAATTTGTTCATGTGCACTATTTTGCTCTTCTGCAGGCATTTATTTTATGTACACATTTTTATTTCTGCAATGTAATCTGGCTGTCTGTTGCTACATATAGATTTACATTCAAAGGATAAAGGAGGTAGAAAAAGCTACAAATGTACATACTTTTGTACTATCAACCCTAGAGGAATTTCGGTCACTCTAGTCACATGTAAATAACTCTTCAGCATTGATATGTATATTTTTACCTGATTCCCATGTACATTTCTCTTCGGTTGTCACTGGTCACGTTGTTTGCCCTGGGGTTAGGCATATGGATACATTGATGTACATGTACTACATAGGAATGCAGTACAGGAATGCCGTAAGTCTGCACCATAGTGGAAAAATTTGCACATGTACAGTACTTGATGGGATCCTCGGCTGTGAATATTCATGAACAAAATTTAGACTGTTCTACATCTAAGTAACTTATTATAAATCTGAACCTCAAAACATGCAACAGTATTGACTAGAAATGGCCAATGTCTCTTTCTTTCTTTTGAACATAATAAGAAAAAAGTTGGCTTATTGAATTTTTCCACTTCATGCAATCCACAGGGAGAACTTGGCAAATGACAGGTATCTTCAGTCCCAGATGGATGCTGACCAGTATGTTCCAATTTCTACCATAGCAAACTTCAATGCTGTCAAGAAATTAACCAAGGATATGCCACTTATTGTTGAGGTCCTACGAGGTTAGTTTTCCTGTTGATTTTTCTCTGCCGTCAGAGCTGCAAGAAGCAGAATCACTTCCAAAAATGTGGTCCTTAGACAAAAATCCACCATTTCTCATTTCTTAATGCAGTGTCTGTCATGGTAAATTTATGTACTCGTATGTGAACATAGCTGTAGGAAATGCTTGCCAACATCATTTTAGCTGAAGTGCATGCCTGTGGTGAGGGGTTTACATGTAGGTATGGTTTTCTTGAAATTGCATATGGATCTGTCTATACTAAATGTTAAAACTTCACACCACCAGCATCCTCTCTTTTAGGCAAAAAGTCCTTAACCACTTCATGCCGGGGCATTTTTCAATGTTGATGATGCCGGCATGGCTATCATTTTTTCTGTTTTCAAAATCCTTCAAAAAGTCATTTCATTTAACGGTCGTTTATAGCCACACAAAGTAATCTTTAGGCACTACTCTAAGTTGACAGGTGACCTTCATTGACGCTCGAGTATTTCAGCCAGGCCTGCAGCCTTGTAAACAGAGCCCAGATTGTGCGGTGTTGTATAACTGTCTTTTGTTCACAAACCTGGCTCAGTGCACTGGTGACCTCTTTTCAATAGAGGCCAGATTAGCGTGCAGAGGTGCTGTGTGGCTCATCGCTGAGGTGGTGGAGCGCTTTTGTCCCCGGTGGTAATCCGCTTGCTCTAAATACCCCAAACCCTGGTATACAGTTTCAAAACAAGGCTGGATTATCACCACTTTTGAGAGTGAAAAATGTTGGTAATGCCCAGCAGCCTGGTCTTTTGTTTGGAGTACGGTCTTTTGTTACAGGGCCCTGTTTCCTTTGTCGGATTCCGGAGTCCCTGGCAGAAAGTGGTTAAGATTAAACCCACATAACTGCCAAAATACTGCTTTACGTTAACTGCCTGGGGTGTGTTTGAAATCAGAAGTACGTTGGAGGATTTATCCCCATCACATTATCTGTTATCTGCGGTCTTTCTGGTGTAACAGCCATTAACAGGAAAGCACTTGAGCAAAAAAGGTAACATTTGGCAGTTGAAAATTCATACTTGTTGTCACTCAGTTGTAACATGTAGTGTGGACAGACCCATATGTTCTCTTTACTTCAAGGAATATGAATTATTCTTTTCCTCTAGCTTAACAAACGTTTAATAAGGAATCATATTCCAGAAAAAGTCACCAGTGAGCAAATTGTAATACTTGAGCAATAGTAAGATTGCCAGTAACAAATGAACTTTAGAACAGTTATTAGAACCAGAGGTTTTGTCCATTTTTCCTTGTATGCTAATCTATACTGGGTTAAATTAGAAATAACATGAACATATGCCCATCTAGAACTAGAACATGACAGCAGCTGAGATGTACAGGTTAATTGAACATTCCTATTACTGGCAGCATTTCTTGTAGATCCCATTACGTCTCTGATTGTGGCATTCTTCTTGTATGTTCACAAACGTCGTGCATAAAAAAGGCACTACTTAATTGGAATATTCTTCATTACAGAATCACCTTGTGTTAAAGTGGATGACAAAGGAGAGATGGTCCGACCTAACCACAAGAGATGCACTGTCATCTTAAGAGAGGTTTCAGAGGCAACTCCTCTTGAGGTTTGTTACCTTTCAATTACACATCAAAATTTATATAATGTCCTTTTATTCTGTGTCTAAAGTTTAGAGGTAGAATGGTATACACATGGGAAAATGGCAAATTCTTTTTTAAGTTTCACTTTGAAGAATTGTTATATCAGATGGAATTTCCAAGAACTAAATACAGGAGTGCTTCAGGGGGTGCTGCCTCCTGGACACCCCACTGGGGGTTTAAAGGTTAACTGAAATAAAGATCAATTAGTTCACGTGAAGTTTTTCAAAATAACAATAACTATGTTACCATTTCACAAACATCATAATTTCAATGTGTACCCCATTAATCATGACCCCAAAATGATTAAAAATGTCCTGCGTTCCCCGCCCACAAAAAATCCCCTTTTGGTCTTTCAAGTTCAAGTTGATTTGATGATGTCATCACCAGAATGCCTATAAGTACAGTGTACATGTAAAGTGCATGATCTCACACAGAACATGCAGTATCGAACGCTTGCAGTAGACTTCATTGTGTTCGATGTAGCTTGGCCCACAGGCAAACACTGCCTCCATTCAAGGGTGAAATTAAAAGACACAGTCCTAGCTAGCACAGTGTTTGCCTGTGGGCCAAGCTACATCAAACACAACGTGGTCTGTTGCAAATGTGCGATACTACATGTACTGTGTGCAATCATGCAATGTACACGTACACTGTACATGTAGGGTTCTGGCGATGACGTCATCAAATCAGCCAGAGAGCGGGTACGGCCAAACAGGGATTTTTGTGGGCGGGGAAAGGCAGGATCTTTTTATTCATTTTGGGGTCATGATTAATGGGGTACACATTAAATATATGATGTTTTCGAAATGGTTACGTAGTAATTGTTATTTTGAAATACTTCACCTAAACTAAATGTTTTCTATTTCTGTTAACCTTTAAAAGCAAGAAATTTGGGAGCAAACTTCCTTACCGGGGCTTTGCTCAGTTTGCAGTGGCAAAAAGGGCCGCATGCGAGAAAGTTCTCCAAGAGCCAACGCCCATTGTTCATGAGGCCGTGTCTGAAGTAAGGGTTCTTACTAAACATATTACTCTGTTGTTCATTCAGAACAGTATTTGCAAATTAGTTATTTATACTTGAGCATCAATCAAGGGGCATAGCCTAGTCGAAGACGTGAATTATGAACTAGAGGAGACCATTTGCTGCAGTGGATGTTGTGGCTCTGTCCACGCAAAGGCATTTGTGCAAAGGCGCAAGTGATAAGCAGAACTAGCCAGTTTACAGCTGTGATGTGAGTTTTGTGTGACTCAGTAGCCCAGTAGTTCATGTCAAGGAAAACAATCTTTGTCAAGAGAATGGTCATGGAGATGGCTGGAGAGAAATGTTAATATAAGTCCTCAAGGACTTGGAAGATATACAGATGCAACCTTATCAGTAGTTGTCACGATATTGATTGCAATGGACTAATTCCACTTATTTATTGTATTTTACCAATTCCTCCTGTTCTTAGGAAGTGAAAGCACTTTTCACCGGTGAAAACTGTCCCAAATTTGTCAGCTGCGAGTTTGCACATAACAGCAACTGGTACATCACTTTTGAGTCTGATGCAGATGCTCAGAAGGCGTATCGATACATTCGTGAGGAGGTTGGAGTGTTTCAAGGGAAGCCTATTATGGTAAGCATAATCACTTCCAAGCTACAAGCTGAAATGATAAAGTTTAGTATACCCATACACTTCCATCATAGTCTGCTTTTGGTGGAGTTCACAGTGACAGCTCTCTCACCATAGACCTTTTTATAATAAATTCATAATTATGTATAGGTGCTTGTTTCATTCAATATCATGCACTCGGGATGGAAGCAATGTTAAAAGTCTATTTTGTACACCAAAAACCTCATGCCTAGAAGAAATAGCAATAACATTTTGTGAGGAGTTTTGGCGGAAAAAAGGACTTTGCCATTGTACATTTTCAGTTGGTTACTCATGCATTTTGCTACCATGCCCATTTATGTGTTCCTGCATAAAATGAATTATAAGTGAAAAGGACCCCAGGGTCAGGTTAATTTGGCAACAGAAGGTTTGCAGCCTTGATTTAAAGCACACGCTGATAAGGACCTTGACAGAAACTGAATGCATTCAACTTTATAACTTGATGCACAGGTAGTTTTTAATTTACTTGATTTTTTAAAAGTTCTTGACACCCGGTTCAAGTCTTTACACAATTGTCAGGTAAGTTAACACAACAAGGTGGGTCACGTTTGTGACTTGTCTTCTGAGTTTTGGTACATTATCTAATCTGAAGTTCAGGGTTTACTATTGGCGTGTACATGTAGATGGGAGTACCACAACCGCAGTGTGATTTTTGTTTCCTTCAACAGGCAAGAATAAAGGCTAAGCCACTTCAGAGAATAAACTTCTCCCCCAAGCCATCACCTGTCAATGGGTACACCAGCACAGGCCAACAGATGTTCACACAACAGTTTCAGTACCCTCCGTCACATCTCAACAATATCAGTCAGCAGCCTCCACAACAGCAACAACAGTCCTCCCAACAGCAACAGCAGCAACAAAGTCAATCGCAGCAGCAGCAGCAGTACCCATTTTATTCTGCAGGAGTTGGACAATCGCAGCAGCAGTGGGGCGTGACAAGTTCGTCTTATTTTGAGACACCACCAATGGTGAGTGTGCATTTTTGTTTTCAGGGAATATGAAACTTTTTTTTTTTTCCAATTCAGAGAAAAACTTGAAGATAATTATTTCCTTAGAATTTACCTTGACCGTGCCAAAAATATTTGAGGATTAGAAAAAAATGTTGCCTAACCCTGAAGCAGTTTTAACCACTTTTCCTCCTGGAGGAATTGTGCAAAAAGTCTGGCTAACTGTGAACACTGATGGGCTGAAACATCGAGCGAGCCCTAACTCACCTATGGCTGATGTTTAAATGTACTCATCCTTAATTATTTTGTACATACAAAGTCCAAGAAGTCTGGAGGCAGGCAGGTATTAAATTTGAATATCATTTGTCCATCACTTAATTAGCAATTCTATACAAACATAACAGGGCTATATTCAGCAGTTTTAGGGTATTTAGGAGAATGCATGGATTCTAACAATTTGCTTATGAGCAATATTGATGAGAGCTGAAGTAACCGTTATCTGTAAAAACATAACAAGTACAGTTGTCAATGTTTGACATTGAGTGTGCATTTGTTCAGACTGATGTAAAGGTTGGTTATGGAAGGCAGTAATGAGTCGTAGTCTGATACGTTTGCTGCTATGTTTGGTTTACAGCAACAGCCTCAGGCCTTTTCTCCTGGTGCCTTCCCTCCTCCACCACCCCCACCCCCTCCACAGAACAAGTTCCAGGCAGTCAATGTCAATCGACAACATGCATATCAGGGACCTCATTCAAGGTAGGCACAGGTCATTCCTGACCCTTGGGTAGTTACAAGTAAAGCTACAGTGATTCTTAGACTGAATTGTAGAGTTGCACACCTGACTGAAATACTGTATAGAATTGCTTCATTCTTGACACTTTTTTGAATGCATGGTTCTGCATACAGTGTCTACTGCTTGATTTTAACTCAAAACTGATGTATTTCCTTGCAAATCGATATTGACTTATACAATGTTGACCGTAATCTCTCTGCAATGTGGAAAAGTGATACTGATATTGGAGGACTCTGAACACTTGTTGTTAATAAACAGTAAGGAAGGTAGGTATTTGATAAAAAGGTGAAGGGCAATATCCAAAAAAGCTGTAAAGCTTCAACAGAAACAGCCTGGACAGAACAAAATACAAACTCTGGGTGATACGGGTAATTCCAGAAATTAGGGGTCCATTTTTTTGTTGTGTCCCTGTCACATCTGACATGATTTTGCAAGTTCAGAACACATTTTCTAATTTCTATAAGTGGTGAATTAATGCAAATTACCTGTCAAAGAAATAGTAATGTTTGAAGTCAATTCCATTGATGTGTCCTTACAAAGGTCAGATGTAACAGGGACACAAAAATGTCACACCTTTGGACCCCTGATTTCTGGAATTACCCATATATGTTCCATCAAGGTGTCCAGTAATTGTAGGATCTGATTTTTCTGCAATATTGACCCTTGAACTTTTTTGCTGTGAATGAAATACAGGCCACATCATAAGAGCCATTCACGTACCTCCAGCACGCCTGAGCTGAGGACCACAGACCGTGTCAACAATTCATTGTTCCAAGAAAATTCCATCCATCGGTCACACTCAGAGAGACGAACCACTCCCAATGGGCCACAGGTGGTCAGCCCCAGGGGCGTGTTCGACTCACTGCGAGGGGGAGATGTGGCTCCAGAGAGACGTGATGATCGAGATAGGCGGGATGACAAGGAGAGAGATCGAGACAGGGAGATGACATACAGCAGAAGGAGAGATATACCTCCAGCATCCACTCTGCCTGTGTCATCATCCTCTACATCAAGAAATCGTTACCAAGATGAATCCCCTAATAGTAGTGCCAATTCCTTACCGCCAAATTCCAGAGGGTATGCTTTATCTGAGACCGTAATCATGACATTAGTCAAAGTATATATACAGGTACAACTCGGTCATGGTTCATTCCCTTCAGGAGAAAAGGATAGTATGTTAAACAAAACCTCCATAATTCAAAATGCCCTTGTAGTACCTCAGTTAAAACTCAGTAGTTTGTTCAGCAAATACAACAGAAACAGCTGCCAAAACAGGAAAAGACAGTAAACAGATAGTACAACATTTTTATGAGATATCACTTCCTAATACACCTTGTCTTTTCACATTCGGATATGGTGGATACGCTACCACTATGATCAGTCACAATATCCAGCCTGTAACTGCCGTAGTTATAGTCTTTGCAATTTGCTGCTCACCCAAATGTGACCTGCAGACAGGCAGTGCAATATGCTGTGTCTGTTTTGGAACCTTTAGTACAGCTTGCGTTCCTGGCTTTATGCCAATCGCAACAAAGTGCAGCAGAGTAAAACAGCAAGAAGTATAGATTTGCTGTCAGCATGGTGAGCGGTTTGGCTGGAGCAGACATGTTTAGAGAAGAACTGTTTAGAATCTGACAAAAAGGTTTTTACAGTCCACAAAGAGAAAGGAAAATGTGTCCATCCCCTCCAGGTATAGCAAGTTACAGTGAGTCAGACTGGAACTCAAAACTGAAACCTCGCTTAACTTGAACTCAGGATGTATCAGGTTTTTCCTCTATTACCTGAGATTTAACTAGACAAGAGTTTATCTACTGGGTTCATGGAATACTTATTGTTTCCTGCTGGACAGAATTTCATATTTCTGACATGGATACAGGGATACCTGCAACTACACCATTGTTGACATATTGTAGATTTCCCCATACACATCTATTTACTTTATATTGCAATAGCTGTATTCAACAACTGCATGTAGCTTTCATCATACAGTACCTCAATTCTGTTAGCTTTTGGCTCAATTTGCTCTTAATGAAACCTGTGGAACTCATTGCAGGTCCCGTGTTGGTACCAGCTACCGTGATCGACGGCCTAGACGAAGGGAAGATGAGCTCCAAAATCGCCGAAATTCTCGGGATATTCGAGACTCACGAGACAAAGAGCAGCTTGCACAAACAGCAAAGGAACTGCCCAAGGCACCTTCACCACAGATAGACCTTGCCTCCTTCCCACCACTGCCTGGCCGAACGATGATAGAGAGTGAGGGTAGTGACAAGAAGGAAGAGGAAACTAACAACAATGACCTAGTCACACCCATGGCTGACATTGTCAAGGGAGTGAAGGATCCTAAGGTAAGAGCAACCATCAGACCATGTCAAGTACAATGTATTGTGGTACGTAACCACTTCATGCCGGGACATTTTTCAATGTTGATGATGCTGGGCCGGCATGACTATCATTTTTTCCGTTTTCAAAATCCTTCAAAAATTCATCATGTCATTTAATGGTCGTTTATAGCCACACCAAGTAATCTTTAGGCACTACTCTAAGTTGCCAGGTGACCTTCATTGACGCTCGAGTATTTCAGCCAGGCCTGCAGCCTTGTAAACAGAGCCCAGATTGTGCGGTGTTGTATAACTTTCTTTTTGTTCACGAACCTGGCTCAGTGCACTGGTGACCTCTTTTCAATAGAGGCCAGATTAGCGTGCAGCAGCGCTGTGTGGCTCATCGCTGCGGTGGTGGAGCGCTTTTGTCCCCAGTGGTAATCCGCTCACTCTCAATGCCCCAAACCCTGGTATACAGTTTCAAAACAAGGCTGAGAGTGAAAAATGTCAATAATGCCCAGCATCCTGGTCTTGTGTTCGGAGTACGGTCTTTTGTTACAGGGTCCTGTTTCCTTTGTCCGAGTTCAGAGACCCCGGCCACGCATATAAACCATGCATCTCTAATTTGAGAGTCCCTGGCAGGAAATGGATAATAAACATGTGACTGTGTTGTCTCTCTGTGTATCAGGTGGCAAAAATTGACAGTTAATAGTTAACAACTGAACTCTTATTCTTTTTGATAGCTCAAAAGTCACATTGCATATGCAGCCAACTTGTATTGTACCATACATGAATACATGCCACGCCATACTGCTTTTGATGGAAGAGTACATGGACATCCCCACCTGTCACACTTTATAGCAACTTAGATCTTCATTATTTGGGTTGATGATTTACTGATGCTATGATTCCATGTTGACAGCGTGCTGCCAAATCTCAGGAACCATGTAAGCCAAACCATCCAGCAACGAAGGACAGTGCCACTAACACAAGTAGCACGGGTGACAGCAAAGAACAGCCACCGTCCACAGCAGCTGCTAAAACACCCACCTCATTGCCTAGGTATTGTTGTGTTCAGTTCTAATGGAGCCGTTGGCCTACAGCGGCCATCTAGGGGTTGTTGTAGTATACAAGCTATGAAGGCACAAAAGAATTGTGCATGTGTATCTTATTGAACAAAAGTACATGGCCCTGGACAGCTGTTGTGCAAAGGATTTGTTTGGACAGGGAGAGAAGATAACTATTTGTATGAGTGGATATTTGTCAACTCTATTTCTTCTGTTGGAGTTCATACTAAGAAGTACTTTACAAAAACTATAACTACTTTACATAATCTTTGACCAAAAAAGTGTTTGTAATTTTTTACTGTGCAGTTGTAAATCTGCGTAAAAGCAGATCTGTGGTTGCTCAGTTGTCAGTGGCTAGAGCAATGGATGTTTGTATTAGCAAGCTGATGAAAAGCAATACAAACAAGATTTTCTCATTGTTATCCGGCGTGTTTGACATAAATTCATTAGTGACCAATAGAGTTATACAAGAGACAAAAATAAAAACTGTGACCCAAGACATGAATAAGCATTTACAAGTTAAGGTAAACCATCTTGAGATAAAAGGAAAGCTGGATGTAAATTGGCATAGTGGTAAAATAGGTTACAAATATGTCTTAACATTTGTTATTACATGTTGTGTGATTGGCTGTTGTGTTCATATTGTCCGTTAGCAAACAGACACAAGTACCAGTTGCCACCCAGACTGACCTGGATCTGTCTCCCAGTCCTGAAGCTAAGTCAGGACCAGTCACCAGCCAACACCATGCCAAGGTTAGCCAGACTACCAGCACAGCTGTTAACACAACAGTGACTGCTCCAGTCTCTCCTGCTGCAGTAGTTGCCAGAACAACTCCCACAACAGGAAGCACACAGACAGTGAGCACAGGGAGTCAGACTACTGATTGTCAAACTTTACCATCAATTAGTGCCTCATGCTCAGCCAGTACAACCACACAAGCAACTGTGAGTATGCTAGAGGGCAACAATCTCAAGGAGTTTAGTAAAGCTCATTGAGTATCGTGTAGTCATTAGAGAGGAAAAGGCTTGGGATGGGGCTTCATAGTGCAGGAAAACATGGAGTTGTCTTAGAATTGTAAACAATTATGGCACACTTGACTCTCCATGGGCAGTACTTGGGTGTTTGGCTTCATTTATTTAGATCTGGTGGGTAAATATGCCATGTTCAAAAAAACTACAATTTCTGGCCAAGAGTAATCCCATGTCCAGAGCTTTGTTCAAGGCAAAATAACCATATAGGAAATCTGTAAGCAACTTGGATGCTAATTGATATGGAAGTAGCGCTGGTCATGATGAATTGTTTATCCATTGTTCTTCATTCAGGACTCGGCAGTGCCACGTCTTAGCTACGCTGCAGTTACAGGAAAAAAAGCAGCTAAGACAACTGCAGCATCAACATCCACTGCAACAGTGTCTCAAGCATCTACGTCGAGTACCACAGCTACTTGTAGTACTCCAACCACTCATTCCACTGAGTCCTCCATGCAACCAAGACAGAGCCAGCTACCACAGGCATCAACTTCATTGCAGACACATCCACAGGCAAACACATACACAGGGCCACCAAATAAGCCCTACATTCGGCCAAGGTATGGTATGCGTGGCAATGACAGAGAGCAGAACTTTGATCCCAGCTTCAAGTACAGGAGAGATTACTATACTGGTCGGAGGTCCCCACCACAACCTCGGTATATGAATACGAAGTAAGGAACAAGCTGGCTGTTTACATGGGTTGCCTTTAGGATTTGTCATGTCAGTTGGAATCACAAGGATTGAGGTCAGACGATGGGGCTTATAATTGCAGTTACTTTTCCTCAGGGTTATTGCTGTATCATTTACCTTGAAGCATTATCCATTGAATAGACGAGTCCTGTATCAGTAGCCAAGAACATTTGGATCAAGTGTCACCAAACGCAGTCTTGTTGTGACTGATTGGTGGATATCTGTATTGCAGCGGTGTACTTGTGTATCACATGAGGGGGGTAGTACAGGTTGTCAATGGGACATCTCCATAGAACTTTGTCTTCAGCCCCAAAAGAGATTGCACTTTGTGCGAGACGCTCCCCCCCTTATGGCAAACAAATGGACAAAACTCAAAAGTTTTTTGAGTATCCATAAGATACATATGGTAGGAAAGCTGGAACAGGGGATGTGATCAAGTAAACATTGATTGCATGATGATGAATAGTGCTTCATTATTGAGGTAGTAAAATACCAGTGTTTTGACTGAAAGTCCTTACGTGTTGGTACATAAGAAGATATGACTTATCAACATCTGTAGCCTCATTGGTGCTTCAGAATTTTGAGTGTATCAGCAGTCTAGAAGATGTGAGAAGTCTACTTTGTATTTAAGTCTGTCACTTGAAACTATAAATCTCAACAAAGGGCAGCCTAACAAGTGGTGAGAGCTCTGAGTTTACACAATCAGTGTGTAAAACAGTAATAGCGTGCTGGGTTTGTTTCAACAAGTTAAATAAAATGACTACATGTACAGGTGTACTTAAGAAAAGGAACTGTGAGTTGGAGTCAAAGACCAGTGTTATGCTGTAAATTTAATTTGATGATACAGAAAGATAAACAGATTGAGGTGCAAGAGATTTGGAGCTACGATAGTCTAACAAAGGCTGTAATTGTTGCTCCAGCATTGTCACAGCACGTTAGTGGCACAAAACATGCATGAAACATGTTTTAAAAACACTACTGTTGCTCTCTAAGATCTCTGCCAGTACGAGTAAAGTTCAGTTTCCACAATACGCATGGTTTGTGTTGCAGCCAATAATTGGTTTGCCACTCTTTCCAAATAATAGCCAGGTTTTTTACATGTAGTCTACCCTGTTTTCGCACTTTGGAATGATACCAGAAACTGACTTGAAATGTCAAGTCCAGTGTGGATGCATGATAAATAGCCTGTTTGCTATTTAGGTTGCCAAACACTTTCATCTGATGTTCTACCAGACGCTTCCTGTTTGCACTAACTTATCCCTACTGACCAAGCTTTACTAATTTGACAATGGAGAACTCTGTCAAGTTGGCATACTTTTTCACAGCTGTTGGGTGAATGTGAACAGTTCCCAGAATTGCTCATTGTGTCAAAGTGCCCAAACAGAATTCACAACAATCAAGGTAAACTGTTGGACTACAGACATTCTTCTTGTTCTAACAAGTAGTTCCAGTGACCAAAACCTAAAGGGACAGGTGCTTTGGAATGTCAACTTGCCATTTCAGGTGCCATGTTGATTGTCGAATGTTGGTCAAGTCTTACATTTTTTCATTCGTAATGCTTCTGGTAGACCTCCATTTTGTAGATTTCACTATTGGTAAATTCTAATTTTATTTATCTTAATGGTGGTGATGTTCTGGGCGTATTTTAATAAAATATGGTAGTCAAGTATTTATGCCATTTCTCCCATCTTCAGATGTGGTGGTTCTGAGTCTTCATTTGGCCTTGTTTTAGTTTTCGCATAAAGTTTACCCATTTTAAATGTTTGCTTAAGCCATTCTGCAAGTCAGTGTTATATGTATATAATTGTTCCTATTACCTAGTAATCCCTTATTGATTGATGTAGCTTAAGACTGAACCATCCAGTTGGGCAAATGGATACTGGCGATTGAACATAAAGAAATTCAACAAAATATAGTGGTTTTTTTATTTGTACTCAAAAAAAAATTGTGGATTTAATATATTTTTGAAAAATGTTGACATTGAACAGGGTGAAGATGTTTATAGTTCACCATTTCACCCTTGTCGCACATCTGGAACTGTACAGAGAAAATGTGAACTTCTCTGTGAGCAGTGCAAGGAGTTCCAACTCTCAGTCAGGTTCATTTCATATCATTTAGTCTGTATTTTTTGTTTTATTTCATTCGGTAGTGTCCAGTTTACACAGTGTATGGCATGTTCAAGAGAACAAATGAATGATTTTAGGTTGCATTGCGAGTCATGAAGTGGCTGGCTATCTGGGGAAGTGGTACAGTGCAGGGTAAGGGCAAACTGTCCTAGCTTTGCTGTGCTTTGCATTGGGACTATTGGACACAGAGGAGCAGTAACGGAAAGCAGTCAGAAAATGTGTCATGTCACATGATATTGTACAATTTGCATTTATACACAAGGTGGGAAACCCATTCATAATAAAACCTGTTGACCTTTTCAAAGCAGGGTGGACACAGTAGAAGGGCACTCTTCAAAGTGGTTTAATTTGGAGTTAACTCAGAAGATTTTGACCCCAACCAAATACCACCCTCCTATTGTGTTGCCCTACCTCAAATAGGCTAATTCAGTTTGCAGAAGGTTATGGTCATAACTTTCCTTTATACTAACAGTGGTATCACATAGGAACAAATAAGGACACAGTGGAAGGTATGCCTGCTCTCACTCTAACAGTCTACCAGCCACCATGAGTCACAAACTTGGACCCACATTGCCCTTCACCAGGGCATAGAGGTCATTGAAGCCTCCAGTGGCCATCATACTGTGCTGAATACAAAGCTTATACAAAGGCTCATTTGCCACTGTTAACCAAATTACTTTGTGGCATTAATAATTACAGTGGTTTCCAATGGCTTCTTTTGGTGCAAAAAATTGCGAGTCCAGATTTTGTATATGTACATTTGTGGCATGGGTGTCGGGGGAAGAAGTTCTTGGCCCCTGCCAGAAAAAAATTGAAAGAGAAAAGAAGAGTAAATGGAAAAGAAACAGAGAGGAGGAAAGGGGATGAAAATGAACAGTGTGTGAAAATACGATGAATTGGCCCCATACTCTGCTGAGGGTTGGTCAGGTTACTACTGATAGTGATCACCTCCCCCCGCCCGCCCCGCCCCTTGCTGGTAACATCCAGTTAGACATACCATACACTTGCTACAGCATGCTGGGTACAGGTGTGCCATTTCTCAAGAAAGCAATGGTTTTGTCACATCTCTTCTCTCTGCCCCTCAGCTTTGTCAACTGATCTGCAGTGATTGCTTCCCACACATATTTGTAAATGTAATGCGTGCATTACAAGCAGCAAGCTTTTCCTTTTGACACTAGTGTTGGTGCATTGTGGACTATTACAGGAGCCATTATGTGAGTGAAATAGTGCAGGGATAGTTGACATTGTCCAATTAACAGACTAACACGGGAGAAGGGTTTTACATTACTTGCCTTTACTTTGGAATGTTTGAGGGCAGAATTACATGGATGATTGGTTGATTAATGGACTCTCTAGTATAAACCACTGAATTTCTAATCACACATATAAATCCTAGTGATTGACATGCCATGTTTGCACACGGGGTCATGGGTACAGATGCAGCAAAATATGCTGAATTAATTTTCAGTTGGCTGTGTGTTTATAATGTCATTGTGTAATCATGTGCAGGTACACCATCTGAACCTTAGCATGTGGTGGAAATGACACTTGACACGTAAGACTCCTCCAGCAGTGGTTTTCATTTTAACTCTGAGGGTATAGTTGGGTACGCTGTCCACAGTTTAGACCACCTAAGAGGATCAAACATTACTTCACATGCTCCTTGGGAATTGATAAGACACAACCAGTTTTTCTGATCAGGGATGCTGGCCATAGGTGCATGAATGGGGTGCTGGTGCTATGGTAGGCCATCACTATTAATCTAATAACAAGAGTTTGCTGTTGACACAGTCATGCAGAGACTCTGTAATAATACTTCATTTAGCTAAGCTGGAAAGTAATTTTTCATTTTTGGGAATCCTGCTTGAGCACACATTCCATTTCATTCAAACTTGTCCAAAGAAGTTCTGAGAAGATAGCTCTTCGTGTTTGTAAAACAGGAACCCAATCTTAACCACTTCCTACCAGCTGGAATTTGCATAGGCGAGACTAGTTCTTGGATGATTTTCAAGATTTTCCATTTTTAAAATTCTTCAAAAATTCAGAACTTCATTTACTGGACATTTACGCCCACACGAATGACTGTCTGGTGGCTACTTAAATCTGAGAGGCAACCTCCCGAGTATTGTAGCCAGGCCTGCCACCCAGTAAAGAGAGCCCAGATTGTGCGGTGTTACGTAATTTCCTTTGTTTCTCAAAATGGCCCAGTGCGTTGCTGAATGGCAGTGGTGTCTTTTCAAATGCAGCCAGATTAGCGTGCAGCAGTACTGTATCACTCATCACTGGAGTACTTTGTCCCCACTGATAATCCACATGCACTGAATGCCGCAAACAGTGGTATACTGTTTCAAAACAATGACAAATTACCTTTGCTAATACCAACTGAAAAATGATGGCAATTCCCAGCAGCTCGGTCTTTTGTTCCGAGTATGGTCTTTTGTCACAAGGCCCGGTTCCTTTGTCCGATTTTGGGCACCCCCCCCGGCTATGTGTACAAACCCAAGGTACCCGATACCGGGAACCCTAGAGGCAAGTGTTTAAGAGACCTTGTTATGCAGTCACCTAGTGTGCTGTCCAGCGTTGAAATAACATCCCTGCTTGAAATTGTATGATTTGTATTTGAATTTAAGGGGAAAGTGTAATATCCTTGGTAGTGTTATTTATTTTCAAATAAACCACAGTCGTGGTCTTCCGTAACATTTCTGATAATACACAACCTGCAGAGGATTCATGAGTAGATAATGCCTAGGAGACTACTAAATCTGTGTAAATAATCCAGATATGAATGTTAAGGCTTTGAGTATGGTTTGCATGATCTAATGGAATTGGCCTAGTCTGTGTCTAGGATTCTCGTAAAAAGCTGCTACTTGGGCTAAGTTGTGCATGTGTTTTGGTTTTTCTTGTATGTCACACTTTGTTCAACATGACTGAAATGCAGTCCTACATATGTGTGAACCACAATTTTGTATGATATTATATGGTGCATTGTTACATTACTGCTTGGCTTGCACCTCTACCTGATGTAGCATAGCCAGGCCAGGAGTGAACACTTATGTGAAGATTAGTTGGTTCCAACAAAATGTTGCATTCAAATTCAGTGACATATTAGACCCGATAAGAAGACAATAGATATCTTGAAGAAACTGGTAACAAAATAATATTGTTTATATGTTTCCATATTAAGGAATATTCAGAGCTAAATGTATGATATATATTTTTTGAACAGTGATTTGTGAATTTTGTGAATTTCTCTTTTCAAGTAAAGCTAACTTTCCTGTTAAGCATTGGTCATCTGCAGTTTGTTTGCTGGTATTACAAAGGTAAAGATGCTTGTTTTCACTTTCTTTTCTATTTTGTGTGTTCTTGGGTGTGTGTATGATTGTTTGACTTGCCAGATTCACTGCTCAACAGGTTGATTTAGAATATCCACAGCTGTTTAACAGCCAACAGTTTAGAATTCTGATGATACCTTGTTTGTGTTCTATTTAAAGACACATGCATGACCCATGATAAACTATATGCAAGAGCTGAAGATGCTTGACCAAACCTGGGAAAGCTAAAAAGGGATTGAACAAAAAAAATGAGACGCCTTGAAATCTTCCTCTCCTTTTCTGGTACACATGGGTCTTTAAAGTTTGCCTAATTTACAGTTAGTAACAATTTTCACAAGAAAATGACTTCAAATTGCAGAGAAACTAAAGACCATTAATGGAAACCTGAAGGTGTAAGTGGTGGTCTGTAATTGACCGATTGCACCTGAGCACTGCAGCGGTTTGCAAGGCATGTATGAGTGGTTAGGTAGGTTTTTGGTTTGTGGGTTTTTTCTTATTTCAAAGAAAAGGTCATAGGTTCGAGGAAAAATGAGGATAAATGAAAAAAAATTAAATGGATGGATTAGATCCATTTCTATTGAAAGTCATTGCAAAAGTGAATATGTTTTCGAATGATATGTAACTTGCACAGGCAAATTAATTCATCCTGCTGCAGCAGTAAGCAATTGCGAGACCTTAAAACATGGCTTTAACAACACTGACAAACAGTCATGAAAGAATACTAAACATTGTACCTACTTCAGTTGATTGTTTAGCCCAAATAAGAATAAAACCACCAATGTGCATTCATGTACTAATCCAGTACTACCATGGATGGAATGTGTGGTAACCGTTTGCTGATCTGATCCTTGTGGGAAGGTCTAGATGTGGCCTTTTGGAGTATCTGGACTAAACTCATAGAGCTATAATTAGACACTGGCTCCTCCTATCCGCTCATAGAATGCATTGAAGACATCATGGCAGCAGATATTTGAGATTTTCATGCTCTAGAACATGCTTCAATGAGAAGAAATAAAAACATCTAGATATGTAATACCAAAGTGAAATGCTGATGAAACCAACCGGATACAAAGTTGCATAGGAATCTTAATTGTACACACACGTATGTGTTTGCCTAGAGCAAACTGTGCATTCACACCAGTATCACTGCATCAATCAGGCTGGTCTCTGTACAGGCAGTTAGAGCTCTAGTTAAGTAATTCTGTATCTCAAGCCTGTCTGTTTTAAGTGATATGTTACTGCCTTGTTTTTTCTGGCTTCACTCACTTTTGGGGTTGGATTTTATTTGGCTCCAGCATGACGCTGCAGTAGAGGCAAGAAGTTGAGAACCAAATCTAGAAAAGCTTTGGTAGTTTTGCTTTTACTTTTATTGTTGTGGTCATAGTGTTGAGAAGAAATGTAACTTTAACTAAAATACAAAATGAAATGTAACCAAAAAAAGGCAAAAAGCAAAAAACAGATTAAAAATGAGCCAAAAAAATCTCAAGTACCCTCTGTGTAAGTTGGTGCTGTGAATGCAATGCTGATGGCACATATTTTCATTGAAAAATGCCTTTCAGTTTTCACAAAGTTGTTTAAATCAATTATATTTACATTTATTTTACGGTCATTTAAAAAATGCTTAATTCATTCTAATGTTATAAAGAAAATATGATTCAGTCTAAAAGTTTGTTGTTGCTGAAGCTGGAGTTATGTCAAGCGAAATTTTGGAAATCAACTTTGAATTATCAACCATTTCATTAATTTTCATGATGGAGAAATGTGATGAAATCGAACATTTGCTAAACAAAATGGACTTATGCAGTAAAAGATTTTTAATGGAAGTGTTCATCATCAGATTAGACAGTGTCATTTGATAACGGTAAAAAATAATTACATTTACATAAATAATGTAAAAGAAACAGAAGGGTTTTGAAAACAATTGTAAAACCATTCATTTAGTTGTCTGTGCAACAAAGATGCAGAAATGGACAATCAACTAGATAGATGAATGTCATCCGTCATTGGTCAAGTGCTTCATCTCATTAAGGGTCCTTGTCAATGCTATAGCAGTGCTATTGCACATATGTATTAGTCACGGATCAGGCGTTATTCTATTGGTACTGGATGGATCTCAGTTACTCTGGCCTAAGCTGTCAAGCACGACTGATGAGTTCTCATTTTCTAGTCATTCCAATTTGTACCCACCTTCAAACCTTCACCATCACACATGGTATTATTTTGGTGGATTTGCTACAAGGCTGTTTGGACATAATTTTACTTTGAGCATGTGATAAGTTTCTGAAGATTAGGGAATGCAGTCCTTTTTGTCCAGACTTTTCACCTCTGTCTTTGAAATCTAAGTTGCTTTTCATCATGAAACAAAAATGATACCAAACAGACTTTATTGTAATTTGATTTAAACTACTTTGTGAAATAAGTAAATTACTTGCAAAATAAGTTTACAGTTGAGTAAACTACTAGCTAATTTAAAAAAGTCATCCCGCCTGTTATGTTTTTAACTTCTGAAGAAAAGTATTATATATACATATATATATATTTTGTGGGGTTTTCTTGGTTGGGTATGGTTTGAACAAATTGCAAGCGCTACTAATGTAGTATTACTTGAACTTTGCAAATTAATAATTGTACATTAAATGTTATTGTTACTCCTTCAAGGGCTGTATGGTAACAAACGAAGCTTATGATTGTGTGAAATGATTTATTCTGTCCTGTGGTAAAAAAAAATTAAATAAAAAGTTCTGGTCTTTCTGCTTAACTTGTGGTCTACCCTGTGGTCAAGTTATTGAAGCACCAGTGTACCTTATGGGCTCTGGCACTCACTGGAGTTTTTTTTTTTTAGGATTATGTTGACATTGCAATCACACAATTAGGATCCTTGATTAGTGTGTACCACATTTATCCCCATTTTGACGGGTGCCTGGGGCAGTTTTTCACAGTTAAATGGAGCAAATGGTTTCATTACACCTTTCTACCAGGCAGCAGACACATTTAGCAGAGGGAAGCTGTTTGGTAACCACTGTCATGTTTACTGGTGCTTTTCATGTTCATGGACTCACCATGCTCCAACAATTACCTTTGACTCACACAGTGAAGGTTTGATTAGTTTGGCCGATTTCTTGCTCATGATGGGAGAGGGAGGCCAGCTGTTTATGTCATTCAGGTGCAGGCACGGGTAGCAATGTTGTAGTACAATTTCAGAAGCATTTTGTATGGTTTATCACAGGGTGCGTCAGGGAGTCTCACAAGTATAATATCCGTTTGTATGCCATATTCAGAAATTAACGTTAATGTATATTGTACGCTAAAGGGCATCAAACTTTGGGGATGAAAAAATGTAAATTTTGAAGTAGCCACCATCAGTATTGGTCCGTGTTAAATTTGAAATGACACATGAATATTATAACAAACGCCTCCACTGAGCTATTGTGTGAGTGGAACTTGTAACTTCTCTCTTCAAAAAGTGTAACAGAACGTGGTATTGGCTTGAAGAGTGTAAGAACTTGTGCCCTGTTGCTGTGTGGAGGAAGCAAGATGCTGCCTGCCTGGTACAGTGATTGCAGTCAGTTGATTCACTGCCAGCGTTAATTGAGGCTATGGGCATGAGGGATTTCTACCCCATCTTCTCTGCACAAACCTGTCAGTCCCTTGGTGTGATCACACCTTAAGATTCTCACTTTACAGTTGTACAAGTTGAATACCACACTTGCTGATCACCAATGCTTGGTAAGTGGGTATCCTCCAGCGGTGAAAACCTACATTAACATGTACATGTATATTCAAAGGAAGAAGTCTTCAGCCATTTGAGATAATGAAATCTTCTGCAGCACTGGTTTCAACCATGGGAGGCGCTCTAACACTAAAGAGTCAGCAGCTCAGATGGCATTTGAGGGATTATTCCAAATCTTGAATGCAGCCACTTGAAATGATCAAGACCCCCCCCCCGAAGTTGTTAGCCCTGTGTTCAACCAAAAGAAGCTCACTGTTTGACCCCAAATTACTTTGCAAAGAAACATAGGGCTGAGTCAAATCAATAATACATGAAGGGGAGACATTATGAAGAGCTTTGTGGACAGTATGCCTTAAAAACAATTCCCTGCTAACCAGTGGAGTTATTTCAAGATGGGTGTCTGACATGAATGGCTTCTCTGAGCGGGTGATGAGTCTGGCCGTCTTAGGTTGTAAGCACTGCAGTGAACTGATTTGCAACTTGTTCAGGCCATGTAGAATTGAGTTGCCCATGTCAAGTCTAGATGTGATGAACATGTGGATCATTGTGTTTTTGCGACACGTTTATTGATCTATTATAGTTGGAACCAAGACTATGTAGATGTGGGTTGGACAAATCTCACTCTAAACAGATGTGTTAAGTGTTCAGCCTCAAGTAGTTTTGTTATGAAATACAAAAAAGTATTGATGCCAGATTGTGCTTCATTATATCAGCCCTGAGTGTTGAGTCCTTGGGAAGCAAAAAAACTGAGTTTCACTTGGGTGACAAAGATTTTACACGAAGTCTGGTCTTATCAGTGAAAGTCGTTTACAGGTGGATAGCTATTTCTGTCTGTAGTTCAAGACTGTTAAATTCATTTCAATCACCCGACACAGATGCATTTCCAATCACATTTAAAGCAAGACGTGATGAAATTATAAGTGCAAAAAGTGTCTTAAACCGAAATGCACACTGCGATCTTTTTTGAAAATTGTTGTCTGGTACTGAACGTATAGATGTAACAGTGGAAGGAAAAAGACAAAGGACAAGACAGCTGGGCTGCTTTTTTCATCTGAGATTTATTTAAGCATTTAGCAAGTAAAATTCGGTGGAAAGAATAATGTCAGATACATGTATTTGCCAACCAAGCATTATAGCTCATTCACCTTTTAAGTGGAACTCATTTACCTTTTGCAATATGGATCTGTATTGGCCACAATTTACATTTGATGCATATAAAGTTAAAGGAATGTTTTGTATGATATATTTCTGGCCTGTAAAGCCATGAAGTAATGTTTGTCATATCATTGAACTTTAAATGTACATGTATATTAAATTCTGAAGTGTATTATGCGTGACACTGAATGTAACCCATCTGGTAAAACATCATTTGCATAATTACTGAATCATTTGAAGGAGCCAATGGCAAATCTTTTATGCAAATAGTGCACTCTATACCAGCACAACCGGTTGGACACTGACAGCTCTTGAATGTCACTGGCTGCAATGTACACCTATGAATTATATATCAGCAGGCTTTACATTGCCTTGCCAGACTGGGCTCATGAAGGGTAAACCAGACCTTTCTTTTGCCATGTCAAGGTGTAGTTTTTGCCAACTACTCATTGGCAAAGCTATGGCAGCTTGTGAATACAAATTCCACAGAATAATTCACCAAGTGGTAATCATGCAAATATTAAAACACTACATAATAAATACTTCCTCCCAGAACTAAATTAATATGACTCTTATTTCAACACTGGTGAAGCAAAATGTGTTTTAGAAGCAAAGTTGTTGCCAACTATGAAAGTATGAACTTTCTGGAAAGTTTAACTGCCCACACGATATAGAAGTCAAGGCTTGTAAACAAAAGGTCCACAAAGTGTCCAAAATGAACGGTGGTTGTTCACATTTTTACTGTGAGTGGATGGCTGCTGCCCTCAGCTGCACAAATGTAACAAAATTCTTGGCTGTAAATATAATTGCTCATCAACACTAGAACAGCATTTTATCAGATAACTTCATATTGTTTGTGTACCCTACTGCTTATCACTGTGTGAAGAAAGCTTTTTCAGCCAGATGCTTTGTGACACTGCAGAGTGTACATCAAATATTTCCCAAATGGACAGACTTTCAGCCCTGTCTCAAACCATTTGTTAAAGCAAAAGGTAAACAAAGGATAGAAAGGTTGCACTACAGACTGAAATTTCTAAAATAATATTTATCAGTCATACCAATGCATTAAGAAAGTCTTCCTCAACAATTGATATTTTGAATCAGTAATAATTGTTGTTAATCTACACAAGTCCAGCTGAAAATAAACATCTGGTAACGGTTGCCACATATCTGTGCATGCTCATATGCACCTATGCATTCAACAAAAACCATTGTGATAAACCACATCAGTTGCTGAATACATAAAAAAGATATTAAATATTTTAAAATAAAGCATAAGAAAAGCAAACCAAGACTTTAAATATTTCCAAAATAAAGCATAATACAAGCTAAAATTGCCACAAATGGAGCAAGTGAAAGAAACCATTGCAACTGAACATCAAGTTTTGGAAAGTATCAGTAGCAGATTCCCTACCCCACAGAAATACAAAATTTTCATCTTGGGTAAAAAAGCTAATAATTCCATGAGCAATGCAAATGAATGGGTAATATACCACTGAACCCTGCTACACATAGAGCTGATTTGCCCTGTTGTATAAGACAATATCTTTGTAATGTTTTGTTTAAAAATATTCAAATAGAGGGTGCTATGTAACATTATAAACCACTACGATTTCACCCAAATACATGACTCTCCAGTATATCATACTACTAAGTGTACTATTTTTTCAGACTTATTTTTCCTGAACTTGTAAGCTGGTTATTAATTCAAACAAAATTTCTCAAGAGCATAAATATTTTGCACAATGATGACAATAATGAAAAATATACCCCAAACTTTGGATAAATTAATCCTGTACATTTATTTCTAGGAATGACAAAGAAACGAGTTTCATTAGTACTGACAATTGAGAAAATACCAAACAAAAACCCAACCCCTTAACCTCCTGCCATTCAATGTCAAATGTTTACGAAGCTGAATTACTTCATAGATGATGGAACATTTCAAAACCAGCCTTTGAGGTTTTGAATCAAAAATTCAAATAAAGGGTGCTATGTAACATTAAAAACTGCTAAGATTTCACCTGTGTGCATGTGGAATAAACTGCAAAAACGTTCCTAACATCAGTGTAAAACAACAAATTTTGTTAATCAATGGCAGTTACGCAGGCACCAGATTCAACAAATGGTCCTAATGGTCTTAGATGTCAATTTCACTCCAAAAAAGTCCGAGTTGATAAACTACTAAAGAATTCACGATCAATACGTGTACATGTACTTTTATTCCTTTCCTACGTTAATTCTTGTTGATTTGCTTTCCCCTCATGTTTATTCATTGGGTAAATTGGTCTTTCCTTCTTTTTATTAAAGTGTGTACTTGCAACATGGCTACAACATGCAATATATTATGCATGTAATAGTGATGCGGACCAAAAATAAACATGACCCATTTTTACTATTGCGTATGAGCACTGAGAGTAATCCTGACAGACTGCTTATCTGAGGTGAATATGGTATCATGCATTCTAGCATTAATCATTCACTCAAAATGTTGTAGTCCACATTAAACATGAAGGCACAAGTATCAAATAAGTTGTGTTCGATGTTCTTTTTACAGGATAAAGCATGAACGATAAGGCCCCTGCAGGTTCAAATAGCATTTGTGTTTACATCAACTGTGAAGCTGTTCCCCTTTGATCCCAAAGTAAGGCATAATTTCTCCAAAGCCCCATTATGTTGCATGTTTTCAGCTGGATCAAATGTTCACAAGACCAGCTCCAGTCTCCACAATGCCCCAGTCTGCATGTTCATATTAAAAACTAGCAGCGACTTGTATTCAATGAAGTGTGCAATAGCTATCACATACATGTATATGTAGGTCTGCAATGTAGCATGCAGTGTGCGTGGAATTCTTAGCACATTGTCTGCTAATTTTAAGGCACATCAGGTGAAGTGACATCTGGAATATAACACTTCACCAATCATGTGCTTCTGAATTGGTCAGGCATCAACAACATCCTCTGATTTCATACAAAAAAGAAATCATTTTGAATGCTTGGTTTACATTAAAAAAGCACCTCTAAGGAAAACATGTCTTCTCTGATTTTATCTGTTCAAATAAATATGGAAGCAACCAAATCGAATGCTGTGTCATTTGTCTTTAAGCTCAACTATAACACCCTAAAATGGGCTCTTTTTCTGTTCATGCCAATATGCGAATTCTGAATGCAGATTGCGTCACTGAGGAGAAAAACAGAGGAAACAAGGTGAACCCTCACCCTGTGTTCATAACGGTAGTGGACAAACCCTTGTGCATCCCAAACAATGGCTACATGCATTGTTTCCATATGCTTCCATATTTATTTGAACAGATGAAATCAGAGAAAACACATTTTCCTTAGAGGTGCTCTAATGAGACCAAAATATTTCATCAGTTGGATTACAAACCCTCCAACTCCGACAAGTGCAATTTTCGACAATAAACAAGTTGAAAAAAATGGTACTTTTCCCGGCAGTTTTTTTTTTTAGTGTTTGAAGAAATAGACTAAAATCAATTTTTTTTCTCTTCAACCTGGATAAGTTACAGTAACTGTAGGAGAAACTGGAACTTCAGAGTTGTTTTCTTCCCTCTGACCCTGCAAAATTTGATGCCACATTTATGTTCATAAAATGCTGGCCTGAGACTCTAAAGGATATTATGCATATGTGTATGTACATGAACAGTATACATGTACATTGTACATGCACGGTGTACAGCTGTTTATATACACACGAACTTGTTACCGGGTTATGGGGACAACACACATATTGAAATACCAGGTTAGTTACTTGGCCATGTTTGAGCTGCAAAAAATCATCCAAATAACATGGTCCCAACAATGTGTAAACATTGTTGGGACCATGTTATTTGGATGATTTTTTGCAGCTCAAACATGGCCAAGTAACTAACCCAAAGCACCCACTCAACCTGTCACACATACTTTTCCCTTTCATTTCAGCTCTTTCAGCAGCCATTCACCTCATAAAAGAATCCATCTTGTTTCCTTTCCATGTTCATCTAACCAGCGACGGTGGAAAGATTTTCAAAGTGAGGTGGGGGCCAGTTGAGAGACCATTGGGCATCAGCCATTAACAGGCTGATCAATTAAGCCTAACCCCATTGTAGGCTCTGCAAAAAGTGGGGGCAGCATACCCCCAGTTGGAAATGTCCCCCCCCCCACCGCTTGCGCTGCAAGTTCATCCCCAGAACAGTAGACGTTTTCCATTTCAGGAACATCTGTCAATTTGACATTCAAACTGAGCATAAAATACACACAAACTACACATGATGAGTACTGAACAATTTTACCGAAATATTATGTGACACCTGCCAAGTATCAGTACTTCATTTTGCCTTTGGGAAAGATTCTACTAGGATCGAAACATCAGGCCCTCCGTATCTTGTGATAGAGATAAACTTGTCAAAGTCAAATCTGGCAAACTGATGGGGCTAGACCATGGTATGCACATCAAACATGTAATGGGCATTATAAAGAAAGTGTGACATCATGATGACATCACTGTATTACATTTAAAGAACTGAATATTTACAGACTTCAGACTTCAAACTAAGTTTCAACAGCCCTATGTACTGATGACACATGACAGTGATTACTGCAGTGATATGATGGGATAGATTTTGAGTCATCGGTCTGATGTACATGTACGTGGAAATCATTTGCCAGAAATAGGAGATAAAGTAAGCCTATGAGTTACATTATACATGTATCTCAAGAAATATAAAGGCTCAGTCTTACCACATCCAGCTCTGGAAGATGATTCCCTGAAAGATTGAAAAACTTGGTTAGAAAGAAAGTTTCTTCAACACAGAAATAATCATATTCACATGCTTATGATAACATGTACGGTTAAACCCTGTTCTGTCCCACCAACCATGCATGGTGGTAAACACTGTAATACATCATCAGTACATCTGGCTATTCTAATAATACATTTGTATGTCACAAAGATGTACATGACGTTAAAAAAATATATAATTACGTATGATGTTACGACAGTATCATCAAAAATGAAATTTGTTGAATTCATAATGAGAAGATATGATGGCACCATACACTGGATCTCTGTACACACTTTAAATATTCCAATTTTTTCCCTACCGTTCAATTCTGATCTTAAAACAGTAAATTCAAAAACCATTGTCCCACCTGTGACATGTCATTTTATCATGTTACTCCATCTTCCTTCCTCCTCATCTTCCTAGAATTCCCCATCTTTCTTGAATCCATATGTTTTGCAAAGAACGTATCAAATACAGTCTGAGTGCAAACAGTCATACTGCACAACTCTGCCCAGTTTGCAATGATGTGATTGTTTTTTTTAATCTCTGCCACAATTGATGTCTTACGTGAGGAAAACCTCAAAAGCTTTCCTGATTTGTGGAAATGTTTCACACCTGGATTAGATCTGTTGCCCTTTTAGCCTATCACCATGGAAATGTGGATGTCCTGCCACGCTGCTCATCTCGAAGTTGCCGTGCTACCTGTGCAAATGAGGATGAATGGTCCCTCATATCTTGGATGGTATCATCAAGTTGGCCAAGACGCTCTCCTCGTTCCAGTGCAGCCTGTGCCAAATCAAAACAAGGCATGCGTGCATCTTTTGGGTTCATCCACTTTGCATTCAAAACGATCTTTCATTAAATGCCATAAATGTCTCTTTTTTTTCCACAGAGTTATTCCATGCTGAATGGTGAAGATGTGATTGGCTAGGTTACACAGATTTTGTCATTTTGTCACTGTCCTACGATAGCAACAAAATTATCTCCCACCTTTGTGAATGTTAAGATACCTCATTCTAAAAAATACAGTCCTTAAATTCCCATATTCTCTCACAACAGTGAAGTTCTTTGCATTTCCAAAGACCCGTACCTAACAAATTGCTCAAACTGGGATGAACATGATAGCTTCACCCCAAATCATGTCCTCCATGTAAACATCATGGGTAGAGTCAACTGTACTTAACAGAAAACACCACCCAAATTAAGTGTTCAGTAAGGCCCCATTATATTATTACATTAAATCTAGAGCATCCTCACAGATGCCCCTTTCCCAATGTTTGCGTCCTCACTATCATTGTTCATGATGATTCATTCAGACTGTGAAAGCCAGACACTGCCTTCTGTGGGTGCCGCAAGATTCTTAATACCTGGCTCCTTTCCTTACAGTCCATTTCACCATTTTGACTTTGTTAACCAACCTTTCTGGGATCACTTGCTGCTTTGTGGGATGCAATTTTCTCTCTGACATCACGCTCTACTTCATATTGAGCAACCCGGCCTGAAACAAAAAGGAGACAGAGAACTGTAGTCACTGAAATGTTCATGCAACCGTCGTCCATTTCCAGCCTTCCCCTGACAAAATGTAAGGCCTGCGGAAATTCGACAAAGTACATGTACAACTCCAAAAATGAGAAATATGTTGTGCTTGTCTGCAATGCTGCTGCATGGTTAAAGTTCTAAGAGATAATATTGAAACTCCAAAAGAAGAAATCGTCCAATACAGAGTCATTCTACATGTACATGTGTACAGCTGAACATGTACACAGCTGAACATGTACATGTGTACAGCTGAACATGTACATGTGTACAGCTGAACATGTACAAAGGCTGGATCCCTACTGTTAAGGTACAGTCCACCATTTTGCAGTTTATCTAAAAAGTGACGGACAAAATTATGGCTACATGTAAAAAACATACTTGGTGATGGTGAGAAGAATAAATTCCCAATGAAATTACCATTTCAGGTAAGCTGTCATTTTGAGGAAAAAAATGAAAGAAGACCATTTCCAACAATGTGTCTAAAGATGCATTTTTGGAAAAATGCCATTAGAAGCATGCACAAGTACTGACACGACACACGTACATGTACCAGTACGTTCATGGTTACTATACGTGTTTATGTTCATGTACATGTAGTTCATTATTTCACTACATGATAACATGTAGCTGCCTTCCACTGAACATGAGAATGTGTCCCAGATACGGAATTTTGGCTTAATTCAAAACATAACTGAGCAACTTGTGATCTTAAATCCGATTCCTACAATACTTTTTCTCGGAATATATACAATATTCACTGAGCTGAAACTACTTCACCCTTCTTTAGATTTTGAGTAATTTTACACAAATGACAAATGATAATCTGTAGATGTGCCTTTAAAATAAGGCATGCCAAACCAAAAGCCAACAGAGACCAGGCAGTCTCAAGAAGCTAACAATGAAGTCCCGTATGAGGCACATACCTTATGTCTATGAATTTAAATCTAATAAATGCCTGACAAGTACACTATAGAGCATGTACATGTATAAACCTGTAATCTACATGTACTGTGTAACCTTTATCAAAAGCACTTTAAACATTTTAGCCAACATGATTACACTACATGTACATGTGCACTTACACTTGCACCGATTAAACTTCTTGGCTTTTGACATTTCGACATTATGGTTACAACGTACTTCTCACGATCCAAACTTACATGCTATCAGACATCTCTTCTCCCCAATCCTTCCTCATGCCTCAAGTGAAATTTTAATTTCCTATGCATATTTAAGCACACGCCAGGTGCCCTATGTTCTCCCTACTCCAGTCAGACACCAACAGTATGTAAAGGTAAATATAACAGAGTTTTAATCAAAGAATGACAGGGAGACATACATGTTCATGTACATGTATTTTACAGGTGTCATACATGTACATGTACAGAGACATGGGCAGCCATAGGGTTATTAGTTCAACTTGAATATGTCTGTTTACCTTTGGCATAATGTGACTTCATCCCCTCCCCGGCTACAAATTCTGTTCTCCGTTTTGCTGTCCTTGCTGCAAAGAATACAAAAATGCTAACTGTAAAGAACTTTGCAAAAACATCAAAGTATACTACAATAACAATGTAAGAAAACACATTGGAGCCACTGCAAACACGGAATACAAACAAAGTAGGAATTAACCTTTGTAGCAACTGGAGAAACTATGAACTTCCTTTTCTCTTGGTAAATTAACCCTCTTATCTTAGTCTTTTTTTTAAGGAACCTTCCAGAATCCTGCAAAATCGTTCACTTTGTAGGAATCCAACAGCATGCTCTTTATACTGTAGTAACAATCAAATTCCCTTTACAGCAAGCCACCTGGCTGGGAATTGAACTCCCACAAAAAGTCTTGGGTCAACCTCTACAAACTGATACCTTGCACAGGTTGGACTCAATAGCATTTACACAGTCTAGGAGCTGCCTCTACTGACTCCTTTGCACTGTGGAAAGTCAAGACCATCAACCATCTCATCCATGAAAGCAGCATCTACAAAGCACCTAATGGCTGTACCAGAATGATGGCTCTTGATGATGACATCGTCAACTGAGCTATCTACAAACCTGCCAGTCTAGATGTTGATGGCTTAGCAATCCACACAAGCAAAAACAGACATATATGTTCTACATGAAGTCACCATGACTTGACTTTGACTTCATCAATTCAACTACAAAAATGCTCAAAATACCTCTGACAGATTTTTAAAAAGCTCAATTCCTTGCAGGTAATGCTTTTCACTATATTAAAATTTTCATTCTGAACAATTCTGTTCTCTTTTTAATACATGAGTACCTTGATTTTCCCTTCAAATGTAAACAAGTCTCTAAATACCTACATGTACATGTAAAGGCAATTTACATCATGAGCATATTAGTGACCCACTCAGAGCCCTTTGGAGTAAAAGGTGCTTTCAAATAATTGTGCACAGTGTAAATCAATAGGAACCCACAGCATTTGTCACCACGGAGTATCCACTTTCATCAGGATGCCAAAATGAGTTCAAAACAAAAACTTAATTTGCTCTTTCCAATGTAAATGAAAACTCAAAAAGGGGCTCTGGCGACTTAAGACTCATTTTCACAGAGTGGGTCACATTTGCAGTGTACACATACATTTACATGTATGTACAAGAAAGTAATTGTGCGTACAATGCAGCTTACTGTTGTCTGTATATTTACATATAGCACTGCACTGGCTCCAGCTGCAGTCTTATCTTTATTACTGCATGAAAACAGGAGAATAATTATAATGCACAGTAACGAGGTAAATGGCCTTCTGCTGCATTTCACACTGTCCAATTTGTATCACTGCATGTTCAACAGTATGACCATCTAGAATTACATGAATATGTGCCATGTAACCGTGCATGATACCAACAGTACTAAATGTACCATACCGATAGATATACATGTACAAACATGTACTGTATATGTACATATGTAAGTACACACAGACACCTCCCCTAAGTGTAATCTGCACGTGTGCACATTAATAAGAAATGTACAAAACAGCTTTTTTGAACACTGTACATGTACATACATGTATTGTAGGTGTGCATGAATACTGTCAAGCATGTCAAGCCAGCAAAGACTGTGACTGTAGTCGTCAATGTACTATACTGCCCGCATGATGATAAATACAAAACCAAAAAGTTGTGGTGAGATTAGCACTCAGCTTTCATAAAAACAACAAAACAAAATGGTCAACTTCCATTACAGTTTGCCACAATGCATACTCTCCTGTGATAACATGGCGAGTCACATTAACTCACTTATAAGGAAGAATCCATTTCTACAGGTAAGTTCAGATTTTTTTAAAGGCAGTGGATTTTTTGCCATCGCTGGCTAACTTCAACTAACGATATGTACATGTAGCTGGGCACATACATGTAGGCAGTAATGTTTTGGGCACTTGGAAATTCTCACTGTGACAAATTTTAGTTAGCTGGTTCTGCGCAACTAAAGTTGTCATAACTTTGTAGTCATGGAAAGGCAGACCATTTTAAAATATCAGACTTTTTCCCCTTAACAAAAAGCTCTACAGCCACGAATCTGAAAAAAGGAAATGTAATACTCTGTAATTAAATGTTTTGTGCGGACAAAAAAGGAAGTAACGGTTGGGAACCAAACCCAACTGGGAGCATCGCATTTAGGCTCCAAATACATGTACATGTATGTACGTGCAATCCATTAGACTACGACATGTGCTCTAAAATCAATGGTAATTTAATAACTTTAATAGGTTTCCCCATGCATCAAAGAGGGCGCTATCTTCTAGTAGTAAGCTAAATATCATTTACTTAGGGATAAATATCCATTGTCTTTTTCAAATGTCCCCACAACATATTACTCCCATAGTTCCAATTCATTCAATTGCTAATCGCTGCATGATACTGTATCTTGACCAGTCAGGGCACTCTGAGTAAATTATATGAGACCTTTCATTAGTTACCATACCATAGATTACACATGTTAGATCATTCCCTGTGATAACTGATGACAGCACAATCATGAGCTATACGTAGCATAAATATTAAACACTGGGCATTTTTTCATTCAAATTTACCAAAGCTCATGAGAAATAGTTTTCATAAATTTAAGAGAATAGAGAAAGTTCAAACTATGTGTATACAAGTATTCTTTCATAAAGGCTTTTCATTCAAATATCAATACTCACTTCCTGATTTGCTGGGAGCTGTCTGTGATTCTCTGCTGTTTTTAACATACAAAGGTTTCTTGTAATCTCTCTCTGGAGCTCTCTCCTCCATGCTAAACTTTTTCTTCTCCAGGTGAGATGACTTTTTTTCCTGAAGACTATGCTTTTTCTTTCCAACCTGCTCTCCACTGCTATTCCGAGACGGTATAGACACCATTGAGGTGGCCCTAGCCTTAGCCCTCTTGAATGATTGCTGTGTTCTCTTCATTAGTGAGAACCCTTTATTGGGACTGGTCTCTTCATCACTGCCTTCATCTTGATCTGATTGGTCATGGGTGGGTAGGGATGATGGTTCATTACCCGAGGCTGGACTAGGAGATGTACAAAATGAAGATTCTTCTTCTTGAGTTGCGCTTGGTGGGTAAATGACTTTGGCAGCCATTGCCACTGCTACTAGCTGATCAATCTCCCTGTCTACGTCACCTTGTGACATGTCATCACCTGCCACTGTGACAGCAGTAACACCCTCATTGGGATTTTCAGCCACCTCTTGCTCAGCAAGTTGACTTTCTGATGCATGCTGCGGTGATATACTGCTGTGTGATACATCACTGGATGATGAATATTCATCACTCAATTCCTTGTACTGTGTGATCTCTTCTTTACTGGGGCTTTGTTTGATGTTCCTGTTTGCTTGAGGTTTCTCCTCATATTTCAGTTCACTTTTGTCCTCTACTGTTGACAAGGAGCCATAATCCCTTGATGCAGGCTCTGGCTCTTCATTATCCACTATAATGCATTTTTCCTCAACGCTTTCTTCCTTGGCATCATCATTATGGCAACAACAGCCACCCATGATGCAACCTTGCACTTCCTCAAAAAGCCAGAGTACATGTACAAATATATGCACACTGCACCTGCCGTTACCTTTGGGAAATGATGATATGCAAGAACAACAATTACTGAAACATAAATTTCCAATGAATTCTTACATGTACATGTCTGTGTGTTTTACATCAAAACATGTACTGTATGGAAGTACGATGACTTCTTGTGAAATACTAAGGACCTTGTCTTTGAAGAATGTTAAGGAATGTGAGCATGTGTACTTCTTAGGACAATACAAACCGGTACATGTACAGGGAATCCAAGACAGGATTCTGCACTGTTGTAACATTAGAAACTTGGTCTTCTTTAAGTGCCAAAAATTGTCAGGAATTCCAAAATTTCTCCTTATGTCCTCCATGAAAAGATTCAAGCTTAGGACCAAGTTAAGAAACAAAGACTGCCAAGTCTGTCGTTTCCATGGTAAAATCTACAAGTAGTAGCCAGTCAGAGAGATGAATGTCCAGCAAGAAAAAAGTGCCCTCTTGTGGGTGCATCTGTCTATAGCATTGGCCTTCATTCCGAAACCACCTTACCCGGTATATGCCATACAATGAAAACATCAATTTTTATTTTATAATGGGAAAATATGAGGTCTAGTTCTCCTCTTGCTTGTACATTGATGCTCCAGACCTACAAATGCGGAGTGCATGATGCTGGACTGTTCTGACAAAGCCCTGTTTTTATCTTGCCGACACCACACAAGGTGTACTATCCTGCTGTCTAACTGCTACATGTACATGTACATGTAGCATGCGTACTCTCACAGTAATTGACAATCTGGACCAATTGGAGATTAATTTAAGCTTTCTAAATGGAACTATTTGTTAACTAATCAGTGAAGTCTATTAATCCAGACAGTACATAATTGCAGAATATCCTGCCATTCGAAAATAACCCCAAAATAGTGTGCAGTCAAAGGGGCAGCCCATGTAATCTTTGACAACAAAACAGATTCTCCACACGCCCCACCTAAGCACCTTAGCGGTTTTGAACTTGCTTGATTTTCAAACCCTCAGCCTCACATAGGCCTATTTCCATTTGCCTCAGATCAAGCAGTTGGAAACTTTCACATGTAGTATTTTTGGAGTCCTCTGTAATCATCAGTGCCTTCCGACATATTTGTCAACGTTTTTCAATGAAAATTTTTCAATGAAAAAATGTCGCCCAACATCTTTGTCTTAAAATTCACCGTCTTATTTTGGGAGGTTAAAGTTAATGGTTATGCTGGCACTCTCTCTTTATCAGGCGATGGATCCCATAACAATGTGCAATTTCAAAAAACGTTGATAAATCTGAAAGATACATGTATATGATTTTTCATTTTTAAGTTAAGGCCCAAAAGAACAAGATGCTTAATCACCATTACTGACTCTCATATACATTGTATTACAACAGTGTAGTTTATTTAAAAAACACTTATGTGTGCCTGCACATTTGAAAAAAACGTTCTCCGGCCCTCAAAAATGTATTTGGTATAACTTTGCAAATGGGACAACTCTTCAATAATGAGTAAATCACTAGCGACAGAAATTTGCCAAAGCCTTGCAGGATAATGCTGGAAGTCCCTTAACTTTTAGCAAATTTTGTGGATTTGTGTCAGTCTTTTTCAAGTCCACCTGTTGAAGCATGATACAAAGGCTTGCAATGTAAATGGGGCAAAATGGCCAAAAACTTGTACAAATCCTAAATTTCAGCTTAGACACAGCAGGCTTACATGTACATGTAGATACACAGGCCTACTGTCAACAACGCACGTAACAGCCTCATGCATGATGTTTACGTACCCTGAGAATCATGTTGCACATGCTTAATGTGCATGTACGCAGAGCGGATTCTCGTACGCTGAATAGTTGCACGCGCAAAATGTACGAATTAATACAGTGGAGAACAACTGAAAACAGTCCAAAACAATGACTAGAATAAACGTTGCATGATGTGTCAAATTTTTTAACCCACCAGCGGTGAAGATAAGGATGCATAGGAGTTACATGTACAGACGTGAAATTGGCTTCTTTAAAAGGTAGAAGTGTTGAAAATGTTAGTTACAACATTTCTGTGTTCCTTTTAGACCCTTCACATCCTGACATGCCTGGACATCCTCCATGATGTAGGCTTAGTACGGTCAGGGGAATCCACCTGGGCTAAGTATGTTGTGTGCATTCGTGGCTGCTTGCTCATTTTCGAAGTTATTACCCCATAATTTCCATCAAAATCAAAATCCTGTCCACTTTTTACAAAATTAACAATGACAGGCCCCACTGCAGGTACATGTTAGTGCATGGTGTGACCTCTATGTACAACAAACATTCATGATGATGTAGCCTACATGTTCCTGGACAAAATAGTCGGGACACTTGGTAGTACCGGCACCATACACTCTGCAGCTCCCTCCTACCCCTCGTCAACGCGTCAATGTTCAGTGGCATGTCCGACCAGATCGCAGACCACAACCCAACATTGAATGAAAGGGGGTCTGGCTGGAGGCAAAACAAGATTCGTCGGGGATTGTAGCTTAGTCAGCCTCGTATTTATTACGCTGACGTTGAACATCGTTACGTTACACAGGTCCCAGCCCCGTTATAATTCATGGTTAGTGTTTATGATTGCTTACCTAACTGTATGTTTCGTCGATGTCATTCAAACACTTGTCCTTATTTTTTACTCCTCCAGGTCTGTGTCCTCGTCGGGGACGATTGACTTTAGAGGAAGCTTTACAGCAGAAGAACAACCTTTCGTCGGCCGGCAGACGCATACGGCCTTAGTACCGGCCGCGCCGTCACATATCAGTGGAGGTTCTGTGATCTTTGATTTGACGTAGAGCAGACGTAGACATGACAAGCAATGCACGAACAACATAAATAAGCACGCTGAGTAACGTTAATCTTACATTGCGCCCTCAACCACAATACTTGTAGTTAAAGGTAGGCCTATTGGCAGAAGGCTCATTTCTGGCAATGTTTTCATAAAAGAATGAGACTGTAATTTTATATTTTGGGACGTGGTTGTTGCCGCATGTTTTTGTTTAGGGATTCGTCAGCTGAAATATCCTTCACTGTGATTTCAAAGTAGTCCTCACTTAATTAGTTCGTGAGCTTGCGCTTACCGTATACGCGTACCTCAGTCTGTGTTTGATGTTAATGTTGGAGCATTTTTTGCTGATTAATTTACTCCACCAAGTTATTTCAAGGATTTCTTGACACCGACATGTTTGTAGTAGCAGTTCCCGTTTGAATTTGTTCCATTCAACATGGATATGTTCATCACTTTTACTAAATTGCCCAGAATGGCGATTACCGACACTTATAAATAACATACCGGCGCCAAGGTGGATAGTGGTACGTTAGGTGCCGGTGGAGTAGAGCTTACGGAATTCATGGATCACAGAACGGGGTCATCTCACTTAAAAAGAGCCTTTTTAACGATTAGAGAAGAACACTTTTTTGTATCTTGTTGCCATCCTTACAAGAGCGTGTAAACATCCCTCAAATGTAGAATTACCTCTCATAAAGGCCATACAAGACTATATTGAAAAAAAAATCCAACATTTTGCCCCCCCAAAAAAAGAGTTTTCCCGAACATTTGTAACGATGTGAGTAGCAAAAGCACTATAATGCCGTCATGATAACAAACTTTTACGACCTGATAAGGCGTATGAATTCGAAGATCATAAACATATAAAATAGTTTTCTAAACTTGGATGATTTTTTTCATCGTGACTTTACAGTAACTGCAAGTGCCGCCGGCATTTGAATGCTCATAGGTGGATCCAAAACTTTATTGTGTACGTGTGAGGGAGGTAGATTGGCCAGAAATTTAGGAAAATTTCGGTGTAATCTTTCATGGCCCTTTTGGAAAAGGAGTCGGATTTTAGTTCGAGTGGGTGGATATTGCATGTAGTTGTTCTGTTGGTGAAGGCATTTCTCTTTGTCTTGTACCGTACACGCAAAGTAAATAACAATCATATGAAAACTACTCCAGAATCTATATTTTTCTCACCACGCAAACAGTGGGGTGATCTTATAGCCCATTCCCCTCCCCCTGCAAAATCGGACAGAAACAGCGCCGCCTGGTCACTAGTCTTGAGGAGGGATTGGCCTCCGCCTCCCTTTGGAAATTCGAGAATTTAGTGTTTTTTGCTACATGGACTAAATTCCTCGGATTCCCATACTGTCTACCTTTGTGCTTTTACCTTTTGTTGAGCACTGGACCATTACTCATAAAAGCGCGTGTCTCCGTACATGTCTTCAGGGGGGGGAGGGGTTAGCGTAGCGGTTCTTTGCTAGCTTTGCACCAATGAGGTTTGGGTTCGAGTCCCGGCTTAGCCTAGGCTTTAAGTGCATTTGATTTCCAGCCAATACTCGCTTTCGCAGGTTTTCTACAGGTATTCCGATTTCTTCCTGCCTCTAAAACTGGATTTTTTTCTTAACTCCGTAATGTGATGCTGATTGATATAGTGTATGAATAAACGTACGGTTATTGGAGCAAATAGCCTGAGTTGCTGAAAGCGCCATTAAAACAAAACAACAACACGTCTTCACTTCAGGCACATGCATGATAGGCTATGCTGAATAGGCTATCCGTCGCTGTTTCTCTTTTACTTCATGTGTGGCATAATTCCCACCCCACCCCAATTCTGCTTTGTCTGGTATTCTTTTTTCTTACAGGCATGTCGGGCTTTAACTGATTCAACTGCGGCAACCCGTGCCATTGGTCCAGATTCTGTCCATTCAAGTACTCAAATGTTGCACGATACGAAGGTGGATCCAGGTTCAGATATCAACCCTTCGCTACTCCTGCCAGAGACATCCCAGGTCAATTTGCACTGCCCTTCCGCCCCTTTACTCCTTCCATTGCCACTTCAACCTCAGAACTCGGCAGACTCGGAACCTCAAGCATCATCCAAGTCCTAGCTCTGTCGCTGACAAATTTTCCGACATAATACAGGTACATTGTGGTTGCTATCCTGATTTAAATTCAGACACTATCAACGTCAAAGGTAGACTCAAGTTGCATGCTGAATTTTGGGTCAGTATTGGTGCAGCGAATATGATTCTGTCCTTTGTAACGGATGGTCTTGTGTTATTGTTTCAGAAGAACCTCCATCTTATTTCCTCCCAAATAACGCTTCAGCTCTCCACAATTACGGTTTCGTCACAGAGTCGGTTTCCGAACTCCGGGCCTCCAATAGAATTAAGGAGATAGGGGCCCTCTCTTATGTTATTAGCCCACTTTTAGTGGTTTGTTAAGCCTCGAATAAAAAGCGTTTGATTTTAGATCTGCAGCACAAAGTATCATTTCAAATTCGAAGATTGGAAGATTGCCTTGCAGAATTTCGAGCCAAATGCTGTATCATTTTCATTCGATCTCAAATCATCATGTTGACGTTCATCCTCAATTTCAACATTTTTTTTTAGGCTTTTCCAGGATTATAGGTGGCATTCAGAAGTATTTTCAGTTCACAGTTTTGCCGTCTGGACTAACTTCTGCTCTAGTTTTCACAAAGCTAATGAAGCCCCTTGTTTCTCATTGGCGTTCATGTGGCATCTTCATCGTGTTGTATTTGGATTATACCTTACTGTTGTTCCTCGTTCCAATCTTCCTCCTTCTGAGCATTCTAAATTTGCTGCCGATACATCGCTTCATGTAAAATCAAATCTCTTGAAAGCTGGTTTCGTTTATAGCATTAACAAAAGTAAATGGAACCCTTCCTCATCCATTGTTTTGTCAGGTATGTCTTGGGATGCTAATAGTGGAATCCTTAAGGTTTGGATTGTCGTGCTCACAAACTTCAATCGGCTATTGTTTCCTTACAATCATCCCCCAATTGTCTGGTTAGGAAATGAACAAAATCATCTGCTTAGACGGTAGTTCTTTCGCCTCAGGAGCGGATATTTGCAATGATGGTCACATGGCTTATAAAAACTTTTCCTAAGATGATAAAACAAAATGTTCAACTTGGTGAGAGTTGGGAACAGTGTATATTTACGTTCTTTCTTGCCACTGATCGCGAAATCTCATGTCAAAGTTTTCAAGGTAATCAGGCGGCTTCCAAAATAATTGAAGTTGGCAGCATGGAACCTCATCTCCAGTCTTTGGCTTTGGGTATTTTTGATTTTTGCTTAGAAAACCAAATCTAGGGCCTATATCGAAATTAAATGGATTCCCCGCTCTCTTAATGAGCAAGCCGATTTTGTCAGCAAATTGTTAGATGTTGATGATTGGGGTCTTTCTGATCAATTTGTCAAATCCATCATTAACAGGTAGGGTCCCTTAGGCCTAACCGTTGACTGTTTGGCTTCCTACTTTAATGCCAAATAGCTCGTTTCTTTCCAGATTTTGGAATCCGGCGGCCGAAGCCATTGGCGTTTTCGCGCAAGACTGGTCTGCTGAAAATGCTTCACTAGTTTCTCCGGTTTCGTCAATTCCCCGGGTTCTGTTCATTTTTAATACGCTCTTACAGGGGAACCGGTGTTCTTGTTTTCCCATGGTGGCCGCCCAGCCCTTTTTGGCCTTTATTATGGACTACCTTCTAGCCCTTCATGGTAGACATGATTACAGTGCATGTCTGGTGGGCGCCGTCGAAATTCAGATTGTTTAATGTATATAGTATCCGCTAATGCTCTCCTTTGTTTTCACACAGATCACTCTCCAGTAACCTTTTGGGCTAGAATTTCACCTGCAATTCCCAGTCGTAAGGAGCAATTGTTGTATGAGGTTATTGCTTCCAAGTCGGAGGGCACATGCAATTCAATTTTTTACAGGTGTCGACTTTGTATAAAATGGTTGATTGAGAATACATTTCGTCTTTCGTTTCCAAGAGGGGAGATGTTTTTGCAGTTTAGTTTTCTGAAATCAAGTCCAGGTCCAATTCTGATAGTGTCATTACAACAATCATCAAATGGCTTCACTCCTTAATGAATGTTCACACATTAATCATGTAGATTCTCCTCTTGTTCAACAAATGCTGATTAGTTTCAGAAAAGGTCTTCACCACCCTCCGGCCCAAAAGGTTCCTTTAACTTTGGAGCAACTTAATAAAATATTGGACATATTTGCCAAAGACGATTGTTCTCTTATGCAGTTTCGTCCTGCATGTTATGTGTGTATCAAGTATGCTTTGTTATTAAGCCATAATGAAATTACAGAAATGAAATGCAATCATATTTCGGTTGTTCCCAACAGCAAAGATTTTAAGATTTCCATTCCTAAATCAAAAACTGATACGTTCGGGCAGGGTAACGTGACGTTTATCCCTTTTTCTCATGAGAGTCATTCGCCATTTTGTATTTTGCTAAGGGTTTTGCACAGATCCGGTATAGGTATTGGGGACGACGAGTTTATTTAAACCCCCTTACGTTTTGTTCTTCCACCAAATCATACAAGCGTACTCAGAACAAACCACTAACGTACATTAGGTGCAGAGAATTATTTTTAGATGCTCTCAAATCAATTGATAGTACAGATGCTAATGATTACGGCTTTCATCGTTTAAGGTCAGGAGGTGCCACTCGATTAGCTTTAAATAATGTGCAACAAGGTCGTTGGACGACAAAAATGGCTAAGAATCGATATGTTAATGTGGATTAAGACTTGCGTCTTCAGGTTGCCAAAGCGGTATTAACTTTAATTGTCGTTTTTGTCAGTGCTATTGTATAATTTATGCTATTGACGGCTGCCCCCTGCAAACTCGCCGCTAAGAAGACCTTAGCCTGCTTGTCTGTCCAATCGTTGGCCAGCTTGCACGCTTCAAAGTGCTGAAGGTAGTCTCTCCAAGAAGACTTCTCATTGTACCAATCGGGTGTGATGTTTGGTCGTCTTGTCTGTCCACCAGCCTGCAACTCTCCTTTTAATTCAGTCCCCGCATCTCGGCTAGTTAGGTCAGTTTTGCTAGCAGTCGAAGTTGACTTCTCTCCACCTTGGGACTTCTCAGCGCTCCCCAATGTGAAATTTGTCCCCATAGACCAACCTCTCGTTGCGTCGACCGTCTGACCAGACACTGAAGTGCTTGCTGGCGTATTGGTAGGTGCCAGGAGCGAACTCCCCGCAGAGAACTTTGTCCTTGATTCTGGCGTCGACCTGTAACCTGTAACGACGATATCGGGCTCAAACTACCAATATCTCCTACTGTCTCGAAGCGCCGAGGTCCCATCGGCAGCGACTCCTTTTCATTTCTCTTTCAGCACGCAACTGCTTATCTTCCAGTCCGGACTTGAAACCTCTTATCGAGTCCAGTTCCCCTTGCAAGTGACTTATTCTCAACTGGAGCTCTGCCTCAAGTCGCTGCTTCCTCTCTACTTAATCCAAAATTATTGACGAGTCCTCCACGACTCGTGGTTGCTCATCCGTCCCTGCTGCATTCTCATCTTTCTTTAGCCCCTCCATGCTGTCCTGTATAGGTGATGCGCTGTTCCTATCTAGGTGTACTGTCCTATCTAGGTGGTTATTGGTGTTACTTCTGTTCGATGTAGGTTATGAGGTGTGTTCTAAACCTGGTGCCTATCCCACTTCTGACATCATTTATGGTGGAATCCTCCCCTAGACTCGCCAACGTTGTCGTCCACCTGGGGCAGGCGACTTCCTTCGGGCGAACCTGGAAAGGGGACGTACCCCGAGCAGGGCCTCGGCCGTCCTACGGGCGGTCTAATAAGAAGGCCTGGGGAGCAGACTCGTTGCGGGGCAGTCTACCACCATGCACCGGGGCATACCCTCACGCGCTCGCACTCGGCCCACCACACACGAACAAAGGGGTTGGATACAAATAACTAACGGATCAAGCCAAAGGACTCTGGGACAGATCGATGTATTTATTTATTAGACACGTGGGTGCTCCCTAATTGAGTGTCTTTTCTGCTTCTGGGTAACAAACAACTCAAAAATGACCAAGAGGGCTGATTCCTCCTTCTCGCCTCCACATTAGGGTTCAACTCACCCTGGTACACGGCTCAACTTTACTTCACTCGGTGCAAACCCAGTCACCAGAGCACAAACGCGGAGGTTGGGCGCAAAAAGAACGGGAACGTGTGGCGCAGCGTCAACAAGCGTGTAACCCGAAAGAGTATAGAGACGGAAGCGGCAGACCGCACGCAAGCCACGCACTTATATACCCGCGCAGGGTACCAACGCCCAACGCAATTTGTGCGCAACACGACGAGCCTGAGCATGATACCAGCGTCCATAAACTTCTGAAATGCTTACAACTGTCCCGCCATCTTTATGAGTTCTCTGCAGTACAGTCGTATTATTGTACAGAAGGCAATTTGACAATTATAATCTTTTTTTTCAGGCGGTTACTTTATTGCAGCCTGTAAGCTTGTAAATTAAGGCTAAAGTTTAGCTGCGGTA
>NW_019091360.1:790160-812055 GCF_001949145.1 Acanthaster planci
TTGTCAAGCCACCATGTCTTGGTCGCCAGTATTGTTTGTAAATTTTCGTTGCTATTACATTTATTTGGATAGTCCCATGTTTTCTCAATAAAATGACTGAAATGCAATTCTCTTCTCTTGCCTCCTCCTTTAGAGTCGGCGTAAAACACGAAACTGTTTTTCATGCGTATGAGCGCAGCGAAAGAGCATGAAATTATCCTGATCATGTCTTTGCTCGGCTGTAGACTGGTACCCATCCTGTATATGGTCTCCAGATGTCTTACAGACGTCCTCCGAACGAAGGGACCTGTAGCAGGTAATGAATCCGGTAGAATCCTGCCGAGTGTACGTAAAGGAGAAACGATGCCCGCTGAATGGATCAAACACTAGCTGATAGCATATTTTGCCTTTTCTTCTTCGTTGCTGAAAATAACTTGACCATCAGTTATTCTTTTATCGAAAATTTAACATATAACCCCTGAGTTTAAATAAATTGCCGTAAAACGATTTCTTGGTGACAACCATTGAAAATAAATTATCACACAGTGATTAACAGAGGCTAAGCAGGGATAGGTATTTGTGTTTTATTCGCCCAATCCCTGCAACATAATTCATGTCAATATCTACTATCCTGTTCGTAAGTGTGACGTCACTTCAGTTTAAATCACGCCCACTGCACTTAGGGTGCGTTCGATTAGCTTCCCTGATACACCAGTGCTACACCAAGGGAAGCCTCGAAATGAGGGTAATCGAACGCTGCAGTGTACTCGCCAAGGCATTCTTCGAAAAAGGTCAAGTCCCCGCCACGTTCCATTATGTACGTCCATGCACGAACAGTCCATCCGTGATGTCATTACACCCGGGCAGCCTCCAGAGACCCGCTCGCCGGGGTAGTGGTGGCTGACACCAGGGCAGGCACGAGGATCACGTGATGGCTAAACGAACGCTTTCGTGTAAGTTTAACTTCCACGTGTAAGCTAATCGAACGCACCCATAGAGTTACATGAAACCGGAAGTTAACGCGCAATTTGTCCATTCGTGGTGTGTGTGCGCTATGACGAAGTCACTTTAGGAACCGGATAGGCCTGACAGAAACTTAAGTATTCAGCATTCAAATTTAAAAGGCGAATCGCACACGTGAAACCGCAGCTAGCTACCGGTCCCTATATAATAGGGCCGGGACCAGTCAGCGCTCGGCGGTTGAGCCGGCTGCTGGGCGACGCATCGACGAGCGAAGATTTAACAGAGCCTGAAAGTTGACCCCTGATGGCGCGCTTCTAGAACCCTTGGAAAGGAAAAGTGCAAAGATTTTAGAATTTGTAACATTTTTTTTGTTCAGTTACTTCTTTAAAAAATCCAACTCAGAAAAGGGGCTTTGGAGAATATTTGCTACTATATAAATTTATAGAAACTGAAAAAAATCACCTGACCTAAAAGGGAAATATCCTGCCAAAATTCGACCCATCACTTCCGAAAATCTAAAATACATGAAGAACAGTGCAATGAGGCAGTCTCGTACGCAATGAACATTTACGGTTTGAAATTTTATGGTACTCCGTCGATAAAAGCCGAAATAAAACCAGATCTAAATATTTTGCACTGTCTTTTAATTAATAACTAATAAACTTATTCTACGTCAAGTACGAAAGATTCTAATCTTTTATCTAACCTTTGCTGACAACAACTGCGTGTGTCAACTCAACGGAATCTGGAACCCATCGACTGCAGGTAGGTAAATCTTTGCAACGTTGTACAATCTCGTTTTCACGTAACCTAGGAACGATATCGCCAGACGTGAAAGGTCGTTAATAAAATTCGTTTTTTACCCATCTCCATGTGACTTTTCCTAAATATTACTTGAGGTAAAATTCCAACATGAGTGTTTCGTGGGGTGGTTTCAGTAAGGAATTATTCTTCCAAAAATTATCGAACGTGATAGGACGGCCCAATGTAAAATCCCCAGAGGAGGACCGCGCGAGGGTTCTGGAAGCTCGCTGCATGACCTTTTACTTTCAGGCTCTATTGATTATGGCCAAAAGTTTGTCATGGTGCGAATAAAATCATCTGATGATGAAGCAAACTTCGGTTTTTGTCAGAGGCAGAGCCGCAATATTGATTAGCCATGTAAGACCTTTTGTGCGTCATACATCACGGGACAGAGTTTGCCACCAGCTGGTTGTTAGGGTAACCCTACAAATGCGCATGCATGAATATAATATAATTCGGGGCAGTGTGAAAGTGGTTCTCGGTCCGTTCACGTTTCCACTAAGCAAGCTTCAGGCTTACTTATAGACTAATGCGAGGAGACACCGTAACTGCTGTGGTACCACACACACCCATTTTCTTCAGCTTGACCCGCGCGTGCATTTGGCAAATTACGACGGGCCAATTAGTGGAAGAGGCATGTAACAGTGTTGTAGTCGAGTACTTTCCGAGTACTAACGTTCTCCGCAAAATACTGAACTGGGTAAGAGGGAATAAAGCCAGGGTGCACAGGCATTTGATGGTAAATGTGCAAAGGTGAGATTACAAAATAAATGTTAGACTTCAGACACTCCCAGTTGTGTAAAATTTAAGTTTTAAGGAGAAAAGTACTCGGAAAGTACTCGGCCGAGCACTTTCCGAGTACTTTTGTCCTAAAAACTTAATCTTAATCAAACAGTGATGGTCTGAAGTCATCATGTTGCTTTGTAATCTTACCTATATGCATGTACCATGAAATGTCGATTCACTTCAGCTTTGTTCCCTCCTAACTAGTTAAATATTTGGTAGAGAACTTGGTTCTCAAAAAGTACTCGACTACATCACTGGCATGTAACGCACGCGTACCACCTGTCCACAGGCGTTGTGCCACCGCAGTAATGGCTTCTAATTCTGGTGGTCAAATCACACTGTATAATTCCTTTTTTATGTCATCATTTTTCGTGGGGCGCCAGAAATCCCCCACGCCTCTGCTTCCGATGTAGACTTGACGTTTTTTGAATGAACCAGTCTGGCACCGCGCCTTACGATCACGCTGGCTTCATCACCTTACTACAACTAGAAATAGCTCGTGTGGAGAAAGGGGGATAACAAAATCCTAATTATGCCCAGATGTGAAATTCGAAAGCAGGGACTGGATTGTGGATAGTCTGGTCCCCTGCCAAAAGATTCCCTGACAACTCTTGATAAAAAATCTTAGGTCAGGCATCACCCACGGATATAAGCATATGCAGCAAGGTATGAGACGGAGAGAACCCCCCTGCTTTGTGTTTGTCATTGTCTCGCAGGAATCTGGGGAATTCCTTTCAGACATCTTGGGGGATGTGTTAAGTAACAAAAGTCTGAAATGTGTATAGGGATTGGACATGTGGGGGGGTACCCCTCGGTCTCATTTCTTGCAGGGTATAGATATAAGTAGATATGACGCTAGGGTCAGGGGTCACAATTTCAGTGTAAAATCAAATATTATAGGGTCAACAGCTGCCATTAGGATACGGGAGTTTACGTTCAACAGCTAGCTACCTACAAAGGCGGGAAAACCGAACATCAACGGCACCATCCGAACATGCCGAATATAGACGGGACGACTTCGGAATATTTCGACTATTTCCGGAAAAGTGGGGGTATTCCTCCAGTCTCGGTCACGTGGACATTGGGTGATACCGGACCCTTGGTTCGTAGAGTAGCCATAATCATCGGGTCTGTTATCCAGACTAGATTGAAGAAAGTACGTCAGCCTGAGCTGGGGGCGCTGTTTATGACACAGAAAACCTTAAATCAAAAACTGAGACAGTTTTACATGTATTGTTTGTTTTGCTAGGCCTGTTTGTTCTCCGTTTTCAGTACCATTAAATACATTTTGAGTTTTGAAGTTCTGAAATTACCATTCCCGGTCAACAGTTGGGAATACGTGTATATCCTCTATTCCCCACTTTTTTTAATTCAATTTTTTTAGCGCGCCCTGGCGTGGTGGGGGTCTCGTGAGGCTCTATTGACTCAGGATGCTATGCGAGGGGGACATAGCCGTTACAGTCGAACTAGTCAGACAGGTCGGCGCTAGACTAAAAAACATAGGGCGGTGGGCAGCGGCGCCATGTTACTTGGTGTGGCGGAAGCTACGACACTTCCCGTTCCCTGTCCCTAGGGAACGAAGTTTATATCAGGGTCTTCCTTTCATCGTACCAAGCCATCAGCACCAGGGTACAAGCCCCTGACCTGTCCCCTGCAGACCCCTGGCGATACACACTCTGTAGATGTTGGTACAGCTTATCGGCATATATTGGACGCAGCAATAAGTTTGGACAAAATGAGCAGTATTATTAATACAAGCACCAGCTGTCCTTCACAAGGTTATACGTCTGTAGTCCACGTGTGTCCAATTTGTGCCACAACTTGGAGTGGAATCCTTGACACTACTGCAGAGGGACATCATATCAAGAGAATACTGACGTTTGATAGGGATGCTGGTGCCATGCAGATGCTGGGTATCCGTTTTTGGTTACGATTACATTGCCAATGTCGAAGCGTCCCGCAGGACTGGTCTGCGAGATGTTGCTGTCGCTCGCCGCTGACCGTCACTGTCAACGTTCATGACTTTTTAGACGAATGTCCAACTCTGGGGTTCGTCGTCCGCCACGAGAGCGGCGGACGATGAATCCCAGAGTTCTGAGGTAAGACGAATTGACATCGGAGCATCGGTCACCTCTGAAGCTTGTCCGCCTCAGCAGTCGCTTGAGTATAGGAATGTCAGCGTCTGGCGAAGTTTGCGATACCTGATGATTGGCTGCATGAGAGCGACGAAGGGTGCTACTGCCCCGAGTTTGTCAAAGCCGCATTTATAGAAAGAGTAACGACAACTCGGGGGCTTGTTTGTAGTTTCTTTTTCACACAAATCTCGATCTGTGATCCCAACGCTGGTTCGCTCTATCCATTTGGAGGGCTCTAGGATAATGTGCCAGTGAAAAGTCTTATCACTCATCGCGATCCAAATCTGCGTGCAACAAAACAGACCCTCACACTTCGGAACCAAAATAACTGTTCGTAAGTATGTGAGCGGGCTTTGGCTAAGCGTCACCAGGGCGAGGAGAGAGGGAGTGAGCCCCCATTGAATGCCAGAAATTGGGGGACGTGGTGCCCTCCTGCCTATGGAAGCAGCTATAGACCTACCATCGGATGGAGCTATACTCTTTATTCATGGGTCTACCACATTGAAATCGAAAGTTGGGTTAACTCTTAATTTTTGAAAGTTAAGGGTGGACATAAAAGCAGTAAGAAATTCACAACAAATTAGTACCTGCCTACTTTGATGAATAGTTACAAATGTGTGACCTAATACCTTACCGTTTTAATCCAGATTTGGAAGAAAGTGGAAGAGGGGCTTGGAATACACGTCAGTCATAAAAAACTCTGGTATCATCCTAATCACCAGTTTACAATTTATCAAACAGATCCAGAGAATAAGACTAAGAATGACTTCCACGTGAATTCTATTCCCTATCCGCCTCGAGCAGAAGCACCCCCTCATCGGTTGGAAAGAGTTGGGTTGGTCGGGAGTGTTCATTCTGTTGGAAGCGAGGCACACGCAACGCGCGCATCTCATAGTCGTTCGTGAACCAGCGAAGTTCAGTTCGCACACCGGGATCGTCCAGAGCTCGAACGGGGCGCTGGGAAGGGCTGATGGCTTTGCACTTTGAATTGTGCACGACCTGTGGCCGCAAAGTTATCATTTCCTGTTAGCGAAACGTTGCTTAAATTCAAATTTTTGGTTCACCAATGGCAATGCTTTGGCACGGGCAAAGTGTCCGTGTAAGAATTTCCAGTGTTACCCCTATAAGTCTGAAAAGTTTTACCCAATAGCGCAGACTGCACCATTTTGCACCCCAGTCTTTGTTTGATACAGTATCTAGTCCAATTGTTCATTCCTTATCCACTTGTGCAGCTTTCAGTAGTGTTTGTGTTGCTTTGTTTGCGGCACTCAAAAAGCCATGGTTGTGTTAAGATGCTGATTTGGTCCTTCCAACCCTTTTGTTCAGGTGTCTGAACAAAGGTTTCTTGGGAGTTGTTTTGCCTACAGTGATAGAACATTGGAGTGATTGGGTGTGTGTGGGTTCTTGATTGGAAGAACGAGGGAATCAATCAGACTAGATATGATTTGAAGAAAAAGAAAAAATATCGAATTAATAACCACCGCTTGTGTCACGCATTGAGCTCGCTCGCTCGCCTGGCAGAAATTTACTCACAATCAAAGACTGTATAGTGCGGCGCTATACAATCTTTGTTCACAATACTCTGCGCGTCGTATGCTGTGACTCCGTGTGACGTATTTCCTTCACTAAAATCTGTGCAAGGACATCACTACGGAATTCCATATCTGCCGTCGCCCGTTGTGCGTCGCCCATCAAATGGGTTGCATAGGACCTGCAAAAGCCGGGGTTTAACAAATGACAATGTGATGATTCCATTCACTTCTAAGGATATTTTCCCAATATGGCAAGTACAAATCCCACCTGCAAAACTAGTCCCATAATTAATGCCCATAATGCTAGACTACCCCTGCCCCTTGACAAGAAAATGTCGCCTTTCTGATAATTCAACCAAGTGTTTTTTTGGGGGAAAACATTTTCAGCAAAAATGTTCAGGCCAACTTATCCACAGTTAAATTCTAATTTGCATATTGTAAAAATGTGCCGACTTGTTTTCATCAAATTCTAGAAAGAAATCTGCCAACCGATACAGATATTCCATTTTGTCCATTCAATTTCACCTTGAAATACAGAAATACTAGACAGTGCTGTGGATAACAAACTGTTTATTAAATGTATTGTTAGGGGGCAATTACCACTTGGTTTAAGTTTCAGAAAATGTGACGTGTTGTTTTTTGTGGGTGTGTATGCCATGGTAGATAGACCAATGAGAGCAGGTTGTCCAGCATATCAGCATTATTTATGTGGCTAACAAGTAACTTTACTGTTTAAAAGACTTCTGTGAGCCTACCTGCAACTCAAGTCATGTCTAATTTGGAGTATACAGCAGATTTCATCATTGGTATACCCGCCCTCAAAATAATGCTAAATCAGTTCAACTCTTATGAAAACTATTAAGGAATCAAACATTGTAAATAATTTATTATTTACAATCAGTTCTGTGAGAGATTGTGCATGACAGACAGAAATATTACATAGGCCATAACGTCAGGGTGTTAACGAGTAAAGTTACGTCTAGAGTAACTAAGTTATCTAGAAAAACAATCTACCCTGACAAAAGTCTATTTTGTTAATTTATTTATGTAACAAAAAATAGTATTATTTCATATACACGTCACTTTACTGATGTCAGGATATTATTTCTTCTTTCGATTGGAGTTCGGCGCAACTTAAAAAACGAATACATCTTCTAGTTCCACTGCTAAAATGAGAGTCAGGCATGGTGGATCGATCAAACAATGATGTGAAACGATCAAGGTTTGATACCACTGCGCAATCGTGACAAAAAAAACCAAGCACGACGGGCGACGGCAGATACGGAATTTCATGCATCACCCCTTCCCAGAGCCCTGTTCGGCCGTTGGGCGATGAGCGAAATAGAGCCACTTATTGTTGCCGGTTACATCAAAGAGCCTTCACCGAGGCGCACAAATGGTAAATACGAAGCCCTAGCCACAGCCCTGTTAATTCTAGAGCCCTTTGCAAAGTATTTTCCTCGTCTGACCCTGGACCAATCGATTCCATTGCAACTAGTACCAATCTGGGGTACGGTACTGGGTACCAGGTAAAATGGCTGTGTTACTCGTGTTAACACGAGTGCACTCCTGATCCTGAGCACACGAATGTATAGACTTCACTCAAGTCGGAGTCTCTGTGACGTCTTCGTTCATGCTTTGGATACATACCTGTATATCCAGGCCGCGCGTCGTTACTTGCTTCGTACCCTCTTGTGTCCTCTTATTACTGTGAGTTCTGAAATCCCGACTTGACGAATCTGCCATACCAGTCGTTTGTACACAGCGAATGGGTTCATCCACCAAACGTGGTAGCAGCCAATCAAATTGCTGGACTAGTTATAACATTGTTCATATTTCTTTTTAATAATGAAAGAGTCTACAAGTTTGACTATTTTGATTGGTGGAAAGGTCAAGTTTGACTACTTTGATTGGTGGAAATTCTGTACACATTATGCAAGATAATAGAGTACCGAAGTGTGACGTTCACTGTGAACCAGAAAGTGCAGTGCAAACGAATGGAGTACGCACGTGTGTTGGTTCTCGCGCTGGTTCTCGCGCTAATGCCTTTTACACACTAATTCTGCGCGTGACGTATTCACTTCGGTACTCTATGAGGTTCATATGCAATTATGAATAACTACATAACTTATCACTTGATGGTTGGCTCAATATCCGTCAAAACAGACTTGCTGATTGTGGCGTATGACACACGTTGACACCGGATAACGCTGAAAAGTTATCAAATGAAGGCGCCTTACAAAAAAAAAAAAGGTTATGAGAGCGGCCGTGTATGTGAAGGGCCGGAAGAGCAACGTTAGTCCGACTTGATTTAAGCCTATAACGAACGGCAGGAGCATTGCACGTGGATAGCGAAACACCTCACCTTTATATTCGGTGTCTTGATTCAGTTGACTGGCCGAGAACCAGTGGCATTCGCTATTTTAGCCATATTGCTGTATACGGCCAAAAGATCTGTATCCGTAAAGTACTATGGGCTCCGACCGGGACCGAAATANGGGCGTAAGTTTTTAGCAACGGAGGCTCCTTTGGTAATAACTGCGCATTCGAAAGACTATGAAACGCAAGTGTTGCAGTCGCATCACTACCAACAAAATGAGCACTCCTGACCAAAATGACTCTCTTCAACTGGTGGAGGGCGTGCTTCTGCTCAGGACAGATAGGTAGAGATCAGTGGTATACCCACAGTATACCCTATGCAAGCGTTCTCGCGCCACCTAATCCTTTTACACACAATTGTGCACGTGACGGGATGATCGCCAGCTCACGGGCGCACAAATACAGTTGTTTTCTGAACTAACCCCCAGATCTCAACTCCCAAAGAACTACACGTCTGAGATCAGCCAGGGTGGATCAGTATTTTATGATGCTAAGGTCTGAAACACAACAGGAAACCAATAAATACGAGTAAAATTGAATTAAATTGTTTCTCACCGTAGCTCCTGCGCGTGCGCATACCCTTGCGTCTCTAGCAAAGCTTTGAGAGGCCGTATCACTCGGCCAACTTGAGCCATCTACCTGACGTCTCCAAATACCCCTTTGCCTTCGGTTTAAACCAAGTTTCCTCACAGAAAAACTATAATTTCAATCCCTGTTCAGACTAGATCTCATTGAGAAATAAATCAAATGATTAAAGAAGTGAGTTACCTCATCATAACTTGCAAAGACCCAGTACCTAGTTTTTATGATTAAAGAAGTGAGTTACCTCATCATAACATGCAAAGACCCAGTACCTAGTTTTTGTTTACTGGAGGACCACAAAATGTTCGAAATCCGCACAAATATTTGCAAAGATATTTGCGGCAATATGTGCGACATCGCAAATTTTATCGCAAAATATTTGCTAAGATGTTTGCAATGTTGGATGTCCCTTCAGGGCCAGCATAGATAACCCATTTCTCCACAAAACCTAAACGCACAATTAGTAAATAAACGTTGTTCTGCGCAAACAACACAAACGTGTGCGTATATGTGCAGCAGATGAATTTTGCGGTGACATTTTGCCGCCTGGAGGAAGCTTCTAAATACCCTTTCTAAGAAAGCATTGACCATTAATGTAATAGAGCATTTTCAGTCACGTAATTTTTGACGATAAGCGGTCAATTTTTTGACACAGATGTGCGTAGAAACGCACGCACCTTTGCAATTTCTCAACAGTCTAGCGTAAAAGGGTCTGTGATTTTACTGTCCTTGTTACATGTGGCATTAGCCCAGGCTGGAAGCCAGTGTTCATTATTACACGACTCCCTCCGTAACATAGTACGATCAGGGAGTCCACCTGGGTTACATTTGGCGTATATGACTTTTTTAATGTTTAGAATTCATTCTTTAATTTCAAAGACTGAATAAGTACTGCAAATTACCTGCAAAAAACACACACACACGCAAAATAGTTGGAAATAAATTTCAGTGATATATCCCTTGTCAAAGTATTGTAACAGGGACGGGAAAATGTCACACGTTGGACCTCAAATTTATAGAATGACCGATATGATTTGAAAATACACGCGCCTATTCATGGTACGTCACGTTAGGCTGGTTCCCCTTTCGTCACGGTAACTATGTCTACACAGTACGACGGCAGGTAACTGTCGATGACGGAAATAGAGCATGCGTGGTGTAATCATGGAGCTATTAAAAGGAGCTCCATGGCGTAATGTTTTAGGGTTCAATGGTTTAATGACCTAATTCAAATGCAAATTTCTTCCGAGCTCATTAGCATAAAAGTGCCACCGCAGTTACGTTTCTGTTTAAAAAGGATATTGTTTGGCCGGGGAAAAAATGGAAGGATTGTGCGGATAGATGGGCCAGGATCAATTCCTTGGGTTTTGGAGCTTCGATCCGAGGGCAGAGTAGACAAAATTACCGACCAAAACGGTCCACAATGCGCTAGAAAGTAGAGGGAAGCCATTTGAAAATGGCTGCGATTAGACTTTGTGGGAACTACCATGATGTGTACCATTTTTCGAGGGGTGATGATCATGTGCCACGCTGAAACCAAGGACGCAAATATTTGGGAGGTAGACTTTTTTGGGGGGAGGGGCAAAAATTTGGAAAAAAAATCATACAAGCTTTTATGGCCTTTCTAAGAGGTGAGGCTACATTTTGGAGCTTTTTGGAAATAAAATAGACCAAATTCTGTTTTCTCTTATTTTTTTAAAATAATAATACTGATAAAAGGCCTTTTGGGGGGAGGGGCTTGCTACAGTTGGCAACCTCCCCTGGATGCGCCTTGATTAAAACAGCTATGACTAAAACAAAGAAAATTCGGGGTCGGGTGGGGTCGGTAGCAGTCGCGTCGAGTCGTCATTTGTCGTCCTAGCTACATGTAGCTGGAGATTTTGAGGGTTGTAATGGCAGGTAACCAGTCTATAATTTGCCATTAAATCGCCAAGATGGCGCTAACCGCAAACAGCCTTGCATGCGCAACGTGTGTTTGGTGGTGACGCACACTAAATGCCATATTGCCATCCACATGATCTGTTTTGTGTGTAAAGCTTATGACAAAAGATCTCTAGAGTTTGGCCTAGTCAGTCTTGAATTGAACAGAGCAGCAACGACGACACATTCAGAAACTCATATGACTAGGCTTTGAAGTTGCAGATTAAGGACTGACGTTAGGTAGGTTTGGAAAATAATTTTCGAAATTTGGCAATGGCTTGCTAGGCTTGGCATTGTACATGTTGTAACGTCAGTGGCTAGTTAGTATCACACCATCAAGGTAAGATAACACGCAAATGACGCGAGCACAGTAGGCAGACGGCTTATTTCAACCCCATTCACTTACAGAAGTTACATTACAATTATGTATCCTGATGGTCAGATGTTATCCTAAATCATGGCGTGGCTGTGTGACTGTTGAGGCCATGGCAAGTATAGAGGGGATTAGAGGAAAGAGTCATGGTATACATGTAGAGTAGGGCTAGGGCCCCTAACTTCACCCCAGTCCTATGGGCAAGAAAATGTGCCAATGCTTGCAATGTGATCAGGGGATGGATGCAACATTATGAACATGGGGAACAATAGTTCATATAGTACCAGTACTACCACTGACTACCACTATGGCACTAACCACGTACATGTAGTCCGAGTAACGTGGACACTACAAATTGCCTTTTTAAACATTTGGACATGCAGTTGACATGAGCATGATGGGGCAATTGGCCCTAAATGTTTGGACATGGTCGGGTGATAATTATTTAGACATATCAATCGGGTGATATTATTGCCAGACCATGTCCCAATGTTTAAAAAAAGCGATTTGTAGGGTCCAAGTTACTCGGACTGCTAACCATGGAGGAATAAAACATTTCTCTGTGTACTAACCAGTCCTGGCAAATTCCTCATTACCTTTGCAGTGATTAAATAGACTACGCTAGCCCCAGACTTGGGCCAGTCTACTGGAATCCCTCTGTATCCTTAGCCCCACAACAGTCAATCAAAAAAGTGGAGACTCTTCAAAAATGCTTTCTATGAAATCCCTTTTGCGTGTATGGATCACTCACCCCATCAAACCACCGATGTATTACTTTGGCCGATTTCCAGTTTGTAGAAGTCTGTGCAATTTTGGTTTCGATTTGGGCCATTCGTTTACAACAGCAATTAACTCCTGATCATTGACCGATGCCAAACATGGTTACCAACAAATTTAGCAGTGGTAGCCAGTAGTGGTAATTTTTTTTCATTTTTTTTTTCAACATTTTCCTTGCTAAATTCGACTTGACATGTTGGTTGGAAATGTTATCACTTTCTGACGGCTAACCACCGTGAGGGTAAATATCTCACAATATTTCTGGGAGTAATTGGATTTTTGTAAGGTCCACGTACACTGTAGGCCTACATGTTAATAACCCTGAATGGCTATAATACTGCAATATAAATTCCTATCCAGTGTAAAATCAGCAGGGAGGATTAAAAAATTGAAAGTCCAATGAAGGTTCCCTGGATAGCTACAAGTGTGTATACATGTACATATACATGTACGTGGATTGGGGAGTTAGGCCTAATACCATGTACATGTGCATGTATGTACATAAACTAGCTTCACCATAAATTCAGTGTGAGAGTCGAAAAGGTTAATACTAGACCAGTCTACATAAAATGAGTCACAGAAAAAAACCTGAAGGGGCAAGACCATTCGGTAATGAATTGATATCAGATTTTATTTCCCTTTGAAAAAGCGCTTCCCGAAGTACCGGTATAAATCCACAAAAGCCTGATTGTGTTGATGAACAACTTGGTCCAATGTGCATGTACACTGTACCATACATTGGTTAGTCATGTATTTAGCTTCTGTACATTCATCCAGCTACAAATTGGGGTGAGTGGCAGGCTATTCTTACAACTGCCTTTATCATAACCTCATTGAGTTTTCAACATTATGAGGGTACCCACAGGGCTATTCAGCAACAGGCCTGATTAAGGGCCAAGTCCAAGTTCAGCACACAGTCCGTCTGTATGGACGTCTCAGGCATTGTGTGTACTGTGTATGCAAAACAAAAGAGAGTTTAGCAAGTTTGGACATCAATATCTTTCTGCTAAATGTAGGTATACATGTACATATATGTCATTGATTTGGCATGTGAGAGCTGTAGAATTTGAACTGTATTTTATACAGTGAGTGATTGTGAGTGGCAGTAGCAGGAATTGAAAGATTGTACATGTATCTCCAACAACACTTTTTTAAAACTGAGGATGTTTCTTTTTAAAACCTGTTCTCTCTAGGCTCTGTACCCCTCTTGCTATTAAATTTCCCCCAGAAGTCATCCCCTTTTCAACTTTCTGATACTTGTAAAAATAAGATTTTTTTATGGCCAGATAAGGAACTCTTTCCTTATCCCAGGTTAGACAGTTTCTTTCTCGGTCATTGCAACCACTGAAAATATTTCTGAGACTAATAATTTAATTTTGCACCCTATATCCCATGCTCTCCCCTCATGCCCTCAAGTGTGGACCATACCTCTCCCATTGACAGAAATAGTAGACTTAAATATTTGTAGAAATACATTTGGATTTAATAACTTTTTCCCCTAGTTTTTTACTTGCAGAGTGAACTTTGCAGTTGAAGCTTTTTCTAATTGAAAGTTACATCACAGTCTGTAGAAAGTTAAAAGGAAGGACTTCCACTTTTTTTTTACTTACACGTTGACTTACATGTATATAATTATGTAGTTTTTTCAATATTCTTGGACTTTCTTTACTGTAACTGTAATCTATCAGCTTGCGTTCCTGGAAACAAAAATGAAAGAAACCACTGCATTAAATATGCATCCCTTTGTTAATACTTCATGTGTACATGTAGCTGTATAACATGATCTGTGTTGTGCATATTCTTCTGTGAACAGATGGATTCATAATACTGTTTCTTTAAATGTTGACATTTGATGCAGTAGCTCAGTTGTAACGCATGTTAAATGGATTACGGATGTTAAAAACATCAAACGTGATAGTATGGGAATATGGTGCATGCACATGTATAAAGTTCACTCATTTTACACAATATACTTTATATCCGACAGTATATCATATCAGACATTTCCAAAATTATTACAAGACTCGATCCTTTTTTGGTGGGATAGACATGCAGTGCAACTTGCATAAATTGTAAAAAAAAAAAACCAGGTTTTGAAATAACATACATTTATTCAGTGTCTTTTTTTCCTTTCAGCCTTTATAGTCCCAAATCAAATTTGAATATGATTTTTACATACATGTACACCTCAGGGGGTTAGGGTTCTTCAGTACTTTAAAGAATTGCTGCAATGTACATGTATAAAGGTTTACTGCCTGGCCAGGGTGGATGCATTTGTTGAAAATGGCCACATATGGCCTTGATTAGTTAGCTTTTTGTGATTGCAGTTTTGGTTTCCACATAACCAGCCATCTTGCACATCAGCTGAGGTGGACCTTCTGGTGTGCACTTTTGTTAGAGGTGGACATGTACTGTATGATTCATATTACATGAATCAAAGTGCTGTAACCATTGCTTGGAATCTGGTGGTCATCAGGTGTTTAAAGTATACAGTGTATGCCAGTATATTTAAACTATTTAAAACCCCAAAGTCTAGTAATCCCCCCTAATCTTTTTCTATTGGTCTTTTGAAATTTCTTTATGCAGGATTTTATCAACCCAACCAATCACTTGAAGAGTATGGGCAGGTAACATTGAGTAACGAGTACAGCATTCCACTAAGACAAGCCAGCCTTCAATATTGCAGTCTGTGAATGGATGACAGATAACTTCATCATGAATCCAGTCTATAAGGTACTTCGTGTATGTGTGAAATTTGTGTTGTCATGTGTTAGAGCTGAGTTAATTTGAATAATTCACTATTTGAATATTTGACCTTTAATTCGATCGAATATCCAAATAATCAGTCCTACCGACTGGCAGACTATTGATGAACAAATCAGTTGCAATAACGCACACAACTGTACATCATAATCTCTATAAAAGCTTTTCACGTCTTGGAGTATCTCCGGCCACAATGTAGCAAGATTTAGAGATGATCAATACTTCTTGTCCTGTTGAAAATTTCTATTCCTTTAAAATTTTTTAATGAATAATTTACTTTTGAATCATTTTGAGATTTCATTTCAATCTGCTGGAAACGAGCCTTTAAAGTGCAATTTTTCTCATTTAAACAATAGAAAATTATCCCTTCATTTTCATGAATTTTGCATTCGAATATTTAAATTGAAATGATGATATTCATATACTCGATACTCGATTGAATATCCAGATATTGGGATCTTTGGCACAGCCTTATCACATGTAGTACAAGCCCGCATAATTATGTGCTCACAAGTGTACATGTGTCACTAACTACAGAAAGTTTATACATGCACATGTATTTGCCGGAACCAGTTTAACATACACACTGTACATATGTTCGGAAGATAATTCGGTTCAACCATTTTATTTGTGAACCCTTTCGTGTAAATTATTGAAATTAAAAAAGAAATAATCCTGTTGTCTTTTCTGTCTTCCAAAAACACTTCTGAACAGCCTTTTTTACGTTAAAATGATTGTATTGATTTGTCTTCCTACTTTCACTTGCAACGTTTGAAAAGAAACTTCCAGTTTTTTTACTAGTTCCCTTCGCATTTCGAAATGTGTGCAATAATGATCAATGTATTGAAGCAATGCTACACTGGTTCCTGCTGCACCGCCCCCATACTAAAGAAGGTGTGATGGAAATGCGGCAACCAGTTTACATGTATGTATTCTAGGCAAAATAGCATCATACACGCACGCAGCTGTATGACTGCATGTCGTAAAAACATCAGTGTTGCAAGAAGATTTCTGTAGGTTAATTCACAGAACTTGATCTCTTGTCTATACATGTATGTATTTTCCGTGTTCATGAATTTAATTAATTTAATCATTGCTCATACTTGAAGCGAGCATGTTTCCACAAAATTTCCTGCTGGACACAATGTACCGGTATGTTGCCCACCTTTCTGGATGCATCACGCATGCTTACCATGTACAAACATTATTGGCCCATTTACCGTCATGATTTTCTTACTAGTGTTGCACACAGTGGTGTGAATTGTCGATAATTCTTAAGAATTGTCGACTGTAGATATTTTTACATTGATTAAGGCAATTTGTATCACCTTTTGGGGCAATTGTTGGTAGCTTTCATCCCTGTCAATCAGCACAAAGCTATTGAAACCCGCCCTCCCAAAGAAAAACCTCCTGACCTATATGTTCCGACCCTATTTTTGAGAGGCATGTAATCGGAAGCAAAACCTAAATTGAAAATGAGTTTAACTGAGACACAGAGGTGCATTTTGAAGGTTTGTATTAAAATACATGTAGAGTAATTGCAACTTCATGTACATGTACCATTTAACAAAAACGTTGCATGACAGTCCAAATTCCTGTCATTATTATGGGGGGGGACATTGATGTTCACTGAAGAAATGGTATTGTTGGTTAAAAGCTAATGGATTCCAATTCAGTAAAATGGGTAGATCTGCAAAAGTTGAGCTGTTATGCCAAATGCATTATTTAAATGATTTATGTTTGCAATTTGTTAGTTTCCCCCGGGTAGAGACATATTCTGCATTATTGTTTGCCTGCTGGCATTGCCATCAATTATTCTTGGCAGAAGTGTGACACAATACATGTACATTCTTGAAAAGAAGGTTCTGACATTACATTAATTGAGGTATCTGCAAACATTGTGAAATGGGATGAGTTCATATTTTCAGTTTATTGAAATTTGTTCTATTTATGCCTGTGGCATAAATTGGATGTATGAATGGGAGCTTACGGACTTACCTGTATGCATACATGTAGGCTTACTAGAAATGTACAATGTTCGTGCAGCTGTAGCTGGCTCTGTAATGTACAGTGTATTGTGTGGGTGGTTTTGTGTATTGTGTGGAAGCTATTTTATGGATGGGACGCAGGCAATGGGAACATTATATTTCATGATGACACCGCACAAAGATTCAGTGCTGGTCATTTTTACAAAAAAGGCTGACTGCCACTGCAGTCCAGTCGCAACATGTTAATATTTAATCCCCTTGCATGTTTTATTATTATTATTAACTCTCCTGGTTATGAAACTAAGGATTCCTCAAAAGTGTCCAGGGCACTAAAGCTTGCAAGTCTGAAGAAACCTGCAGAGAGGAGACAATGAAAACAATTTTAGAGGTGGAGACAGCACAGCACCGCATTATAAAACTTCTCCTGACTCCTTTGTACTTAATACGTGTAAGTGCCCACATCGTTATTTTTTGTGACAGTACATGTACACATGTGGACATGTCCATCCATAAACTGCAGTCATTTTTGTCAGTCATTTGAAAGTCAGTCTGGATTCATGCAAGTAAAATCAGTTTTGGTAGAAACAGGGAACATTTTGACCACACACCATAACTACCTACATGTAAGTAGCATGGTAAATGACTAATTGCTAGTGTGTGCTGTGCCACTGCAGGGTACACACTTTGGACATCGGCGATGCACTGTGCCACATTCAACATGTTCAAGCAGTCCAGCGACCATGCGAGGAGAATTAACGTTCTACTACTGAAAAAAACACTGAAAGAATGTTCACAGGAAATTGTTTAAAAAGAACTAATTGATGACGCTACTGGACTACTTTTACATGTACATGTATGTTGCTCTGTGGTTCAAGGTATTTGAGCAACTTACCAATTACTGATTTTGTCCTAACATCTTGGCACAGCAATACCACTTTTGTTTGGACCACAAATGGTGCATCCTTTTTTCATGGTCTTCCACGTAGTGGGCCACATTGCGTGGTCTCCAAGCTTGGCAGAATTCAGCATTTTTACCCTTTCGTAACCCATTTTTACCTGGCAGGGTGGCTATGTTGGACCACAAAGTGAAGCCTTACCTCAAAAATATAACCTTAAGAACAGATTCTTGTTTTGTGTTCAACTTCCAACTTTACTGTAATGTTCCCTCAAATTCAAGTGCATGACATATGGTCCCACCCTTCAAGTATTCCAATATACAGTTTTGTGTCACAAAACCGTATCATGGACTTTCAGTACTGCAGTTATCAATGCATCATTGAATCGTTACGCCCCTATGAAAATTAGGAAACAGAACTCCCAAACCCTTTTCCCTCAGCCAGCTTTGCTCATGCACAAATGACAAAGTCCTGTAAATGGGAAAAGAGGATTGAGAATAAAATGAATGAATACTGGACGGAAAATGCAGCTCCTTCCCCTATAAATTTGAAGCTGTGATTGTACGATGTACACATGACCCTAGCCTTGTGGGATGGGATGCTGAGTGAAATCTTCTGTTGATGAAATTTCATATACGAACAAAATAAAATGTGTTTCAAGTACGTGTACATGTACATGCAGATATGAATAACAACAAAGGGTTTACTGAGAGATGCATGCATCTCTGTAGTATTCTTGCTGTTGGTACATGTACATGGATTTGGGTGCTTGTAATAACTTCTGCTGAGATTATTACCATCAAAAGTGCCCCTGCAGTTTCTTTTGAAAAAAGGAGATTGTTTGGTGAAAAAAAATATTGTAGAAATATACATGTATGGTACATGTAGGCCAGGATTAGCTCCCTGGGTTTGAGGGCTTCCATCTGAGGGCAGAACTGATAAAATTATGGATGAAAAAAGATTCTCAGTGTCCAAAAAAGTAGAGGGCTGGAAATGGCATTGAGCAGGTTTGGGAACTACATGTATCCCGGGGGGAGGGGTTTATTTGGTGTTAATTTAATTAAAAATTGAATTGGCCAAATCACCAAATCATAAAGAAATAGAAAGACAAGGGACAAGACAACAATTTAATTTTTGTTTGAGAAACTCCAGTAATATTGGCTGGCTTATTATTTAGCCCGGAACTTCATTAATTTTGCATTGTTGAGTGGGGTTTAAATTTGTGCTCTGCACCCCATTTGCACTTATGCTTATTGGATCAGTTGAGGGCGCTATCACCTATCTGACCATTAGGTGGCACTCTTATTTAGTCTTGTTAAAAGTGTTTACGAAGTTCACTGTCAACATTGGAAATACATTTCCCAGGTTGTTACTTGGCCTTGGGATTATGAATGGTAACTCCCTTATAGTTTTTCTAAGAATAGTCCCAAATGGTATTCCTCAAAATCATTTGCTCTGCACGAACCAAATAACACATTCATGTACGTATACGTACAGGCATACATGTCCTTTATTTTTCAAGGAGCATTGGTGTCATCAAGCCCATGTAAAGTGAGAATGGAAGGGTTGTACCCTGCCCAATCCCGCAGAATGCTCAACCTATGCTGCCAGATTTAATTTGAAGTTGCATGACGTATTCTCGGGGGATTTTTAAGATTTTCCGTTACCAAACTTCTTAAAAATTCACAACTTCATTTACTGGACGTTTACACCCACACAAATGGCTGCTGGTGGCTACTTTAATCTGACAGGCAGCATCTATTGACGCCTGAGTATTTCAGCCAGACCTGCCACCTTGTAAAGAGAGCCCAGATTGTGCGGTGTTACGTAATTTTCTTCTGTTCCAAAACTGGCCCAGTGCACTGCCAGCGCCTTTTCAAATGTGGACCGGATTAGCGTGCAGCTGGATTGAAGTTCATCCCTGGAGTGCTGTTTGTCCCTGGTGGTAATCCGCTCGTGCTGAATGCCACAAACAGTGGTATAATCATTCAAAACAATGACGGATTTCCTCCGCTATTGACAACTGAAAAAATGTTGGGGATTCCCTGTCAGCCCTGTCTTTTGTTCCGAGTATGGTCTTTTGTTACAAGGCCAAACTCCTTTGTCCAATTTGGAGCACCCCAGCTTTGCATATAAAGCCAAGATCTCCAGTTCCAGGCATTCCAGCATGAAGTGGTTAAGAAGCTGCTGAATGAAAGGAGTAGGGTAAATCACTGCACCAAACCTACATACCGGTATGTACTGTATGTATACAGGGTTCCCTTCAGAATGAAACCAACCAACATGGTCAATATGGTCATGATACTGTCAAGTAATGACCATTACGATGGTTTGTATGGTAAGCTGAGGGTAATAAGCTGCCGGTTGATACATTAGATGGCTTTCTGATCATCTATCACTGACTCTAAAATGTCTAAGGACCACTTATGAAATCTTTTATCAACCTTTACAGGGTATGTACATGTAGCTTGGCTGGGCATCATGATGGCTTGATTGGATTACAACTGAAGCTATGTTGTTAGGTAATGCAGTGTTTGGTTCAAGAGAAGTGTAATAGACTGAGAAAAGATAGTTTCAAAAATGTAATGAACTAAGCATTAAGAGACTAAGAGTTCTTGGTACAGTGGAATGCCACTATAACAAACACTATGGGATCCTCACAAAATGTTCAGTAAAGCGGTTGTTCTGTATAGCGATTTTTAGTCACAAATCAGATGCTCACAATCATTCTGAACACCAGCCCATTCAAATGTGTAGCAGCTCGCACCGGAAAACTTTTGCCAACATGCAAAAATTGAAAGTTAAAAGTAAAGTTAAAAACAGAACATTTAAATTCTGGCATCTTGTTAAATGAATGTTCATCTCCTGTCACGTTTCAGCTTTCGGGTAGTCCTCAATGAAAGTAGAATTGCAAAATGAAATCATGTTTTCCTTGAGGCATCGCCTAAAATCATATGCCACATGTACGGTTACATTTGTTCCTGTTGGTAAAATGGCACTTTGATTAATGGACCATTTTTGAAAGCATTTTTGAAATGATTGAAATAGCAAGATATTTATTGAAAAATATCTGCAAGTTAAGTAAGAGATGTCATGGTCTGCTGCGTATGTCATTTTCTGTTTTGGTTATTTTTTAGGTTAAGTCTTGTGGCTTTGTAGCGAGTTTTCCTGCACAGGGTCACCAGTCACCAGTGTCTGAAGGTTGCATGATGTACATGTACTCGATAGATGGTTTACTGGACATGGCCACTTGTAGACAGACACAGACTGCATGCAATGTGCACGTACTGTAGGCTACCTACGAACGATACAGACTGTGCCATGTGTTGGCCGTTGTTCCATCGTGAGAGCAATTTTTCTCAACTCTAAGTTGTTATCATCAGTTCAAAATATGTTTCTTTTATTGTAAAAAAATTTTTAATGTTCGGTAAAAGTTCACAGAAAATCCGGGAGCCAAGGGTGATGTTCAGTGTCCCCGAATGTTTGGTATAGCAGTGTTGTTTATAGCGGTGTTTCACTGAATAGAAATTTCAATAGACAATCTGTGCACTGCTATTGATGGTTCAGGGACCTGCAATTATGGAGCCTGCTGTGTTGTGTGGCCTCAATATACATGTAAGGACTGCAATATATACTCATCACCTTGCTGTAAACTGATACCCATTGAGTTTGTACACACACGCTCAAACTACATAAACGTGTACTGTAGGCTACATGTGGTCCATGGATGTTGAATGTGAGTGAGGCCCTCAAGTACCCATGGGCTTTAGGCTCTGGCTGAGTGTTGTAGCAAATATTGCTTGGTAACATAATTGTCTCAGAGTTTTAAAAAGTGACGGTGTGATAAGATATTTTTCACAAATCTCCAACAAGTTGAAGTACATGTACATGTACTGACCACCAGCGGTCAGCATTTGTAAAATCTGATTGTATAAGACCTTTTGCATGGATCATGCAACCTCAGTCCTTCAAAATCAGCCTACACTTCCGTGTCAAAATTGGATACAACCTCATCCTT
>NW_019091360.1:820104-836041 GCF_001949145.1 Acanthaster planci
CAGTAACTGGGTCATATCAAGCGCACTTTGTAAAGCTTAAACCATATTTCCTACTGTAGGGGGTCCATGGTTACATGAAATGTCATGCATTCATGTACTTGTACATTGTACAGTATGTATACAAAAGAACGCAATAATTTGATCTAATGAAGCCATTGTAATTCTACATGTAACTCATTAGCTGCAGCGTACATGCACAATCCAAGGGGAATCTCCAAATCATCTCAAATATGCAGACCAATCAACATTGAGAAGGGCATCATGACACCACTCTTGAAGAAAGATCAACATTCTCTGTGCACATCTTTAGGACTGCAGTCAGGGCTCCAAGGAAACAATGACGACAGCAGCCAGTGCTGTGGCTGTTCCCTTCTTACTGGTTGAGGTACGCCACAAAAATTGCCAGCTTCATGGCCAGTTTTGCCTTATGCCCTGTATAACATGCAATGTGTACATTTACATGTACCAGCACAATGACCTTGGCAATCACATCCATTTTGCAAAAACATCCATACGCCTTATGGTCCTCGATATCAGTTTGCTTTAAACACACCAACACTTAATTCGATGTCATGCCAGCCAGATTGGTTGTCTTGATATCTCTCTGAATCATTCACACATATACACGTCGCGGGGTCATTAACATAAACACAAACTGTTCAAATACAATGTGTGGCTTGGTGCTCAATTCCTCACTAGCAAAAATGCATAAGGTACGTTTGTGTAGTGTATGTGTACACATACATGTATGTTCATGTATCCCAACTAAATTTGGTTCACTTGGAGAGTGTTTCAGTACCTCAAGCAGTGACACCTCCCGCAGCAAAAATAAATAGCTGTAGTGTATTCATACACCCACATTCCAAGAGGAGTACTGTACATCGTACATGTACATGCATGTGCGGCAGATCCTGCATGTCGGGTACCTGTACTTCCAATATTGACCAACTTTCTCTTTCTTGGTACTTGTGCATGTGGTACCCAACACTCACGGATGGTTGCGTACTTGTACATGGCAAATGACAGTTTTAACATGCGTGGTGTTCAGTTGTCAGAACTTTTTTGGATAACTAACTTACAAACTCAAAGTTCTGAAACAACAAAATTTGGCAAATCAACATGCCATGCAAGAGAGGTTAAAGTGGATGGCCCAAACTGAACTGGAGAGGTCAGCCAACAAATAAAAAAAAATTGATTTCTTTTTTATTACTTTTATTACATTTATTAGGATAAATACTCCCATTTACACCTTGTGGTCTCCATGCCCCTTCAGTCAATATGCATACGCATTGGTGCACCCTATATCTACATGTATCTTCTAGTCTTAGTGCCTTCTATAATTGTCTTATTTACGTGTAAGGCAAGAGTGGCCTTGCCCTAAAAATCACCAACTTCAAGGTCTTTTTTTTTTATTACTGTTCCAGTGTACATGTGTAATAATTGCAAGCAATTCAGATATCTTTTCCCAAGCTTGGTCACCAGATGTGACCTTGTGCTAAAACTGCAGAAAGTGCAAACAATAGTTCTAAGTGCGGTGACAAGGCATTTTTGGTATGTAGGATTTGGCTGATGTGTGGGAAATACATGTACATGTACCGGTACATGCTGTCCCCTATAGTTGATTCTCAGTATAAAGAACAATGTTATTTCAAAATACTGTTTTAAAGAATCTCAATGTCTTGAAGTCTCTTGTTGTTTTCCACTCCTTTTATAACAAAGTCCTAGTTGAACTTGTCTGGTCCCTGTAACTTTTTTATAACGATAGTTGACGGTAAATGTATGCTTTTTGTTAAGGGCAGATAATTTATTTCAGTTTTCATTTATTTCCTTAAAGTTGATGTTTGTTAAATTTGAATGAATGAATCATTTATTTCAATGCTGTCATTCTTTACAATAAGCAAACATGATTCACATTACTTAAGTACTAAGTACATTGCCATTAAATTGAGCAACATTACATAATGTATCATTTTACATTTGATGAATTAGATGACAACATTCAGGTTTAAGGTTAAGTAAGAACGCTTGGTACCCCAACCTATGGAGAGACAAAGAAAACGAAGCAATCTTACCTACAACGACAGACAAATGACAAACAGGACAAAGCAAAAACAAGTATGAGACATCACTGCAAGTGGTTTACATGCACATTTCATGGTAGCCTATTGAGATCATTTTATAGATGTAATAGACTTCAAACATGAATTATTATCATTATTATTAACCCTAAATAAAGGTTTCTTTGCCAAAAAATTGCTCATTTCTTAACTGAATTGTCAGGGGCTTCATAAATTTATACTGGACTGCCATAATTGACCAGTTATCGGTCAGTACATGTATACGGTATATGCAGACTTGCGTGGACATATCTTTAGGCTTCGGCATGTGCAGCAAGTTATCACTCTTGAAATTTAATATACTTGTGCCTGGTAGGTAGGTAGGTACATGTAGATGTGCAGTAGCTCTGACATGTCTGAGGTAGTACTGTGGAACTGTTTGAATGGTGCATAATTTGCTCCAAGTACTGTACCAGCACACTTTTACATGCAACAACACAATTTTGTTATCTGAAAACAAATGTATAGAGTAGAGACTTTATGGAAAATTATCCCTTCCACTTCAAAGGAATATCAATGGCAGCAACGTACATATCACCAATCACTTGTAATTGATAAGCCTTCGCCACATCTGCACATCACGGCATATCCTTTGCTCCCTGTGCAATTTCCTTAGCCTTTACAGCCAATGGAATGCACTGTGGAGGAAAGTGTACATATACATTGTAAGAGAGCATCTGCGCAGAGGAATATTACAAGCATATGCCAATGTACATACTATGTGAATGCTATCCCTGGGCTGTCTGGTGTTTTCACCTACACATTCAATGTACATGTATATGTTCTGGCAGGTATACCTGTACAGTACTTATACATGAATGCACACCTGATGTGCACTACATCTTGGAGAAACATTTGTTTTCACTCGTCAGCTTTGATGGAAGTATCAACTTGACGGTCGGAAATTTTATTGGCTTGTTCTGGCAAAGGACACAGTAATTGTCTACTGTAAAAGGAAAACATGGCGGATGAGGATGTTGAAGAAGCTGAAAAGAGGAGACGAGCCAGCACGGATTCTGTAGGCAAGAGAAAAGTCAGTCTTGATTTTGGCAAGCGGAGGGGAAGTTTATCTTTTGCTAGGTGGTTCCGCAGAGACAAAGAGGTTGGTTAGCATGCTATAACCAAAATACATGTACATGTGCCTAGAATGTCAACACTGATACAGTATGTTTTATCACTAAAGCTTTTTTGTGTGCACGTACTTGCAGCCTGCACCAAGCTTGACCAGTGAGTTTTACTCATATTTACTTGAATGAAGGGACTCTGCGTTTTCTGAAGATTTTGAAGTTGAACATCAATATGGCTCCACTTCAGTAGTAGTTCCTGATTTGCCGGACATGTAGTCTATACATTCACCTTTTCTTATATTTCATAAATGTGTTTTGCAAACAGAAGCACCGCTGCTTTTTGATTGAAGTCTGTAGATTGGCATTAAAATTGTTCATTGCAGGTCAGAGATAAAATTTTAAAAAGTACAGGTACATGTTTGTAGAGCAAAGGACAAATTGTTCATGTGCATCTACGCTACTGGATATTACCATTACATTTGTACGGCATTACTGTATCAATAAAAGTCCTCAGTTTACAGGGTCACTTACTGTGCTCAAATCTACATGTACTGTATTTGGGTTTAAGGTCCATTGAGTGGTTATTGTTACTTCAGTTGCATTCACTGAGGCATGTCTTTCAGTACTAGTTCCACTACGTTTACAGGGTCACTTACTGTGCTCAAAGCTAGTCACCAGTAAACACTAAACTGCTGTCTGGGCAGTCAAAAAAACAAATTTCTGCCTGTGTGCATCATAGCCTACATGTACATGTATGTATGCTTTTGGCATTAAAGTTGTACTGGTAAGCATACTTGTGTGATGACAGCAAGGCAAGGTAAAAGTTATCCACTTGACAGTGAGGTAAGGGAAGAAGTTTTAACTGTTTAGTCAAGATCTACTTGGCATGTTATGTGTATACGTGTACTGTATGTTGAAAGTGTACATGTGCCATCTACAGTGTATGTGTATGCAGTGTTGCATATTAAATGAATTATCTTCACACAATGTCGAGCCTTAGGTGTTTCAGGTGTCTGTTCTGAAGAGATGTTTTAGCTGCGACTTGTTAGGCAGTTCAATTTATGCAGAGGGAAAGGGGTTGTTCGTCTGAGGGTAATCATACACAGTAAATTTATCTTTTTGATGATGACCACTCATTACAAACATCTGATACATGTGGGCATGTATCTGGACATTTATACATGTATTCAAATATACATGTATGCACCATCCTCTATTGGTCAGTCAGAGCCAAAGGTAAAAGTCATGATGCACTCTACTGTACATCTAAGTCAAAACAACACTGAGGCTGTTAAATGTCAGCTGCCCTACGATATTGCACAAGGAATGTAAAGGACAGTCTCATTGGAGAGACTGCAGAAGATTCTTCCAAGCGGGGCAGAGCTTTTTGTCAGTGCCAGACGCACACTGCTCAGTTGGTTTTGCCCCGATAAACAGTGATGGTTATATGATACACTGTTTCAAAGGACAAGCATGATGCATTTGAGCTTTCCACTAGATATGGAATTTTATTTTTTATCATGTCGATGCACCATGATTTAGGCGAAAAGATGTGTTAAAATACCAAATTAGGGTCAAGTGACGGCAATGGACTGATTGGTGCAAGCCCAAGCTGGTTTGAAATATACTAGTGAAAAGCCAGCACATTGCACTTTTATATCTATCCTACATGTACATGTTATGGTGAACAAATCGAAAAGGCTTTAAAAACTTCAATTTCTGTCAACCATTTTTGTATTTAATAGCTATCCGTGTTTTGGGCTGTTTCTATGATGAACAGAGCTCAATGTACAACTGTACTTGTTTTTTAACTGCATCTTCATTACATGCTATATCATGGGGAAACAAAACAGGTTGAAATCTGCAGCAGTTTGGCTGTCTTATCTGTCACATTGCCAAGTTAATGACATAAAACAAGTGCTCATGTTCACAGTTATATAAGCACATGGCAATAAGGCAGTGGCCAACCCTTTCTCATAAGATGTATTCAATGAACATAACTGTGCAGTGCCCATTTTAGAATGGCATCACGGTACCTCCGTTAACCCAGAATAATGCAGAAGCTTTTAAGTGCAGCTTTGAGTACAAGCTAATAAAAACATCTTTACTAGTTTTCACTCATGCACATTAACAGTGCATACCACTAAAGGCATACAGTTGTACAAAATGGTTGTCTCAGAAAAATTCATCGCATGGACCCTTTAAAATTGGTTCAAATAGAAGAGTAATGATTACCTCATGATATTTATGTACATGTGACAACTTGGACTTTGGGATTGTGAATGCATTCAGCATTAATTTCATTGAGGCATCAGATATTCAGTAGTAACCTGATGAAAGGCTTTGTGCAAATCCTGTTAATCCACTACTGTCAGCAAGGGTAACAGTTACAGCCAACAGTTGATTCAGCTGACATAACTCAGTGGCTGACTGCATACTTTCTCAAATCCGCAACTCAGTTCTTAATCCTAACCCCATTAACACAATTTTAATAATAATCCTGTGGATTCAGAAAAGTCAGGAAAACTGAATTCTAGGGTGTCCTATCCTTGGCATTTTTAGTTCAGAGACAATTCTGCCAACTAACATTTGTCAGTGCAGTATGCTGCTGATAGTCAAAGGCCTTTATGTGAATAAGAGGACAGAACATATTTCCAAAACTTTGCACAAAACATCTCATTTGCCTGACCGATATGTGAAAATGTATTTATTTTTTGTGATTGTCTAACATCAGGTTTATTCGCCATCCTGAACCTAGTCCGGAGAGTATTTGAATATTGATTTTTGTCGTTGCTAACTTAGAGTTTGCAAAACATTCCTTCCAAAGTCACATGTACATGTGAAATTGACCCAAGTTGACACGTCGTCTGGGATGACTTGGCAAGATGTCCATATTGCTGAACAAAATCCTGAAAAGTGCAAACTAACTACTGGCCATGTTGCATGAAGTTATTGATAAACTGTGACTTTCCCCTTTCCGTATTCCATCCCTGCCTTTTATTGTTTTTTTTTTTTAGATTTACAAGCATGTACACGTATGGACTTGCATGTAAAATGTACAAGTCCATACGTGTACATGCTTGTAAATCTAAAAAAAAAACAATTTAGCCATTAGATTTTTGAAAATGTTTATGGGGAGATTTATCCATCTCCCCCCTTCTTAATCCTTAGACACACAAATGATACCATCTTTAAAGAGTCACATAAAGACGCCTTTCCATATGCATGTTAACACTTGCACCAAGCGATGCGCGTCCATCAAAATCGCTTCCGGGATGATTTTGATGGCCAAACACAATGCGCACATGTGTTATTTTAATGGAGTCAATTTTTGTGTCAGTAAAAGTGAAATGCATGAACACATTGTGGACACAATGCACCAAAAAACGTGCATGGAAAGCTTCCTCAAGAATGCTGATTTTTGTGCATGATGGTATTTTTGTTTTTAACCCAAGCAATTTTTAATCCTCCAATTTTTATATTTTCCCATACTCCTGGGATTAGGGTTGAGAAAATCTGTCATGAATTTTGGTGTATACACACTGATAAGTACATTGCAGGTTCAATTTCAACACAGTTTTTGTGCGACTTTTATTCTTCAGTATATGAAAACTTTTCCTCTCTCTATTTGATTAAATGCATAGACTGCACTTTTTTAAACACTTAAAATAATCCATGATTTGCTTGGCCACTGAGGCTGCTGTTGCTGTGATGTCATCAAGAGAAGTGTAGTTCAGTGCATATATTTTCTGTTAAAATTGTAAACCCGAAATTTACTTGCAAAAACATCTCTGAGAAATCCATTGGTGCTTGCTTATTGCTATGCATATTAATAACAATGAGTCAGCAAAGAAGAGAACCTTTTGGGGTACAGTGTACGTGTCACATTAAAGCTTTCGTCCAGGGATGACATGACAATAATTTTGCTTATGAATATGGAAATACTCATCTGAAACTGTGACACAAGGGTGCATTTTGAAGGGTTTTTCAAAAGAAATCGATCAGTTAACCTATATATACATGTACAATGTACATGTACTTGTAGATACAGCAACATGTACTTGTAGATACAGCAACATGTACACTGTACTAGTACATGTACATGTATATGTGTGTTTGTGTTAAGTTTTACTGTGTTGTGTCCTGTAGAGAGTAATTCACAATTCAATTGACATCCTGTTCAAGATGCGATTCCATTGTCAGTTAGACGTGTACAGACCCAGAGAGTACCTACATGTACATGGACCAGTACGTGTAGTCTTTATAGTGGTAAGGCAAAGGCATACAGATAATCAGTGCAGAATTGGTAGGCATCAAAGTTTGATATTTGCTGGCTTACATGTATGATGTAGTAGCTATGGTTACAATTCAAAGCAGACTTCTGTCATGGCTGCTAAGCAAAACAGAAATTATAACTGTGAACACTGCTTTGCATCTGTATTTACAGAAGTAAGGTTTTGACATCATGGTCAACATCGTACAAAATGGTTTATAGCTACATGCACAATGTATGCGTACATGTAGGTAAAAGAAATGAGGATCATTAAAGGGCTACATTTTATTGATGTAATGAGGTAGATTTCCCTGGGAATGTTGGTGGTCTTCATACCATTCAAAGTCTTTACAATACCAGTGTGCTGATCCATTCCCCATCCATGCCTTGTACAAATAACCTGAATTCAGGACAGAAATGTCAAAGATGTCTGTGCCATGCACTGGCACATGGTTCACATGTTATGCGCAAATGTATGCAAGCATAACTTACATGTCAGCAGGCTTTTAGGAAAATGCTTTTCATCATGTGTATGGTCTACATTTAAATTATATTATCATTCTTCTTGACATTATTTTAGATGTAGTTGAAATGACTTGGACCCTCCTCACTGCCCTGTTCAACATTTGGACATTATCTGGTGATAAAGTAGGGTCCAAACAAGTTACAGTAGCAGCAACATTGTAAACACCAATGGCAGCTTGTACATGTGCATGTACCTCAGGAGTCCTTGGATATTTTTTAATATATTTAATGGGAAATTGCACTTTTCACTTGCATTGTAAACGTGAGAACCTTCAGTGTAATCCTTAAACTCTACGTGTATCACAGGTGCTATATCCAGTATTTTTGAAGCCATTTTGAATTAAAATGTGTACTATTACAAGTGCGTGTGATTTGCAGAAAAGTATATGTAAACATACGGTACATGCACCCTTACCAAGAAACTTTGAACTCCATAAAAAGATAAGATTAACCCTAAAGAGCTAAAGGGGCCCCCCCAACTTTTTTTTCAGATTTCGCTACACTGCTTTTTTTTCGGGAGCTGAGCCTTTATGAGTTTTTAGAGTAACTCTTCTGGTCATTTTGACATCAATGTTGTGAAAATCAAACATACCATTCTTGCACAGCACACATTCTTCCAAGGCAAGTCTGCCAAAAATTTAACCACTGGGAAGCTTAATGCACACAGGCTGGTGCACGTGTAGCTTTGAAATTCAAATGACCGTAACAGCAAACCCATATGTCTGATTGAGTTCAAACTTCACATTTGTAGATGATAAGGGATGTCATAACATGCATGCCAAGTTTAAACAAAAATTGCCACTGTGTTCTTATGGGGGGGGCAGAACTCCCTTGGCCCCCAGCTGTGAGATGGGCAAAAATAACCCCCCCCCCCGCTCTTTAAGAGTTCATGCATTTGGAGGATGAAATCGGATGTTTTTGTAGGGTTGTTATCAGTAAAGCTGCTAATTGCAAAATGGACTCATGCAGTAGCAGTAGGTACCATACCAGTACTTTGCATTAGTGTACATTGTTCATGTACCAAGAAACTTTGAACTCCATAAAAAGACAAGATTAAGAGGATGAAATTTGTTGGGCTGCTGTTCATTGTGTATTGGACCCAGTAGCAGTGTAAGCAGGATCAGTATGACGTGCATGTAATTTGTACATGTGTGTACATACATGAACACTTACCAAGAGACTTTGAATTCCATTTAAAATGTGGCATTTATACAGATGTGACCCACTAATTCAAAACTAGGTAGAAATACAATGTAGGTAATTATGATGTTTGGCTGTTCCTCACCCCTCCTTTTTTTTACACCTCAAAGTGATCGAAGGTCTCAATTCTAGCAGCAGAAAGCTTTGGTAATTACAGGCAATGAAAGTTGTGGAACTTCCATGCACACAAACACAGGTAATTCCACTACATCAGGGATATGATGTTTCTTCAGCCTGGTTGTTGGATGGCGGTTCGCAAAATACATGATGTATAATAAAAATCTTCAAGACTTTGTTGGTTTTGATGAGGACTTTGTCCTGCAGTCAATGAACAACTGATCATCAAACACTGTTCATGCATCTTCTCCAAGTTCTACGTGAATTTTAAACTTTGTGGGGGTTGATGAAATATTGAAATTTAGGAGAAGGGGTAAAGTTATGTCTCCCTTTAATGACCCTTCAAAATCTGGTACATACATGTACTAGTCTGGGCATTTTACCATCTTTGGAATTGGAAGCAATTTTCAGCCATTCATTGGAAGTTTTTTCATCATTCTTCATCTCTACAATCTATTATGTTGGTACCAATACTTCCACTGTATCTTTTGTTCTGGCTTTGTATAGTAAAGCGTCTAGTTGAGAGGGACACTTTAAAGGGAAAATATCTGATTTTTCATATTTAAAGTGTCTATCTCAACTAGAAGCTTTGAAACCAACACAAAACAACGGATGTTTAGTTTGTGAACTTTACACACAGTGCACATACAGGTAGTTCCTTAATGTCAAATGTGTGAAGTGATGATCAGTGCCATGTGATTGTGGCATCTCATCTCAGAAGATTAAAACCATTGGCTTGTTGATGCTGATAATGAAACACAGATGTATCCTTGTTATCACAGTCAACTTACCACATGTAGGAAGTGTTTGACCTTCAACTTTCCACTATACATGTACATGTATATTTTGTTCTCAGAAACCAAAACTGGATGGCCATATTCCATTAAATTCCACAATTATATCTTCTCAAGATATGCACAAAGGCAAAAAGCTATGCATGCAATTATAAAGAAATTCAATAAGTACTATACATGTGTATATGTACAAGCACACAGGTAAATGAAGCACAAGATATTGAAAAGTAAGCCTATGTCTTTCATTCACTACATTTAGCAACAGATTTTTTAACAGTCTTGAAATGTAGGTTCAATCAAAAGAAACTATAAAAAATTAAGTGAAAGCAATAGAAAACATCATCAAATAGAATTGAATAAAAATAATCTTTCAAGAATACAACATACAGAAGTGCAAAGTACTGGAACCTAGCAAAACTGTCAATATCATTGATCAATGTTACATGTACACGTGAGAAAGGAATTGGCCATAACTTTGTGCGCTGCGAAATGCCATAAGTCAGTCTCAGTTGAGTTGAGATTATGCCCAGATATCAAACATTCCTGATTTGGTCTGATAGAAAACTACAGACAGTAGGAAGGACGGCTGGATTAATCCCTAATTGTAGTAGTTTTTACCAGCAGTTGTACGGTTGATATGATCAAAGTTACGTGCAATGTGAGTCTGTGGCCACTCAATTCACCTTTGTGCACATAAATTTGATCTGTATAGTATGTATGTGCAATACATACATGTACAGTGTATACAAGAGGAGAAAGGTTGCATTCAGCTTTTTATTGGTTTTAATCTTTGATAAATTGGTGGATCAACTTTGTACGGGAATGATTTGTGTATTTATTGGCAGATTGTATCCTTTTGTTTGAATTGGGGGTTTAACTGTGCAATACGTTCATACATGCAGAAGGTAAAAGTTCATTTGGTATAGAGGCATATGTTTATGTAATTTCTCAACTATGGTAATTGAGGTAAAGTTAAGTTAATGGAGTTGTTGAAGCAGTCATCTGGGGTTGTCTCTAGCCTCCTGTCCTTGACACAATGACTGATTGCATCAGCTAAGTCACATATATGTAACCTATAATGGGTATCAAACTAACATAACGGCCTTCCATAGCAAAGTGTGTCATAAGTTTTGTTTACCAAAGATTTGGTAAATTACACTTATGACACACTTTGCTATGGGAGGACGCTACATGTATGTTTGCTGTTTCATGTTTCATACCAACTATACATGTAGGTCACGTGACTTAGCAGGCGCAATCACTGTTATTTGATGCAGAGATGACACCCGTATTCCTTGGGAAGAGGAAAAGTGTGAAAAGAATTTCCCATTCCCAGGTTAGCTTGCAATGGGTACCGTAGATACATGTAAAAGGTTGTTTCTTCTTGATAAAGGAAATTTGAAAAAGCTACGTGAACATATGTTCCACTTCCAATGACTTCCCCCAGTGCACGTGTACAGTTTCTCTCTACCCTTGTATTGATGCATGGCTCCTCCCTCTAACAGCCCCTTTCCCCTTCCAAACATTCCTGGTGAATTACACATCATTTACATGCACAATATACATGCCTGTCTCTGTACTCATACATGTTTGTCCCCATGCTCACTCTTATACCCCTGTCTTACATGTAAATTTCCTTTGTTACTGTTCCACAATCAAATCATTTATTATGTTGGTTTTTAGTCACAAGGAATTCTGTGTCCGAGAGCAGAACTTCACTTATGTAAATTGAATATTAAAAAAACTTTGGGGGAAAAATGCAACCAATAACTAACAGCATAAAAGGATAAAGCATCAAAACCCTCCTATGCTAAGATACATTCTTGACACATTTGTCATATCAGTCAAAATCAGTCAAATTTCCCATATGTGTCTGTGTACTGGGGGAAATCAAGTGGGAGGCATTTTTGACTGTTTTTGACGGTTAAAACAGAAGGAGGGTTAATTGATAGGAAATGCACTTGTAATCGGGATTCAGGAAGGGAACTCTTTTTTTGGCTGTAGACAGTGAGTATTTCTAACATACATGTACATGTACATGTACTTGACATGTTGACAGATCAAGTGTACAACACCTGAGTACAAATCTGTTGGTGTTTCATGTACACACAACACATATTGTATCTGTTCTTACTTGTCTTTGGTCAAACTGTTGGAAAGCTACTGTAACAGCAGGCCAGGTTTGCTCTGTAGCTACTGTTGAATCCTGGTATCTGTAATCACACGTATTAGACATGTACTTGTATTAAGTGTACGGTGCATGTGGACTTGTTTATGTATTTGGAACATTGCACTAGGAGGTCTGAAAGCCTCATTCAATTAGTGCCTCCTGAGTAAACTGAAATCAGGCCAATAGCTGTGAGAGATGAGGATGGTACCACAGTATGGACCTAATGTGATTCTAGTTCATTGCATTAATATTGTGAGTGCATTGCAGCTGTAGGAATCTAGATTTCTGCCTCAGTTCCATGCAGATGCTGGCGATTGTTGTTCAAATGTTGGACAATTTTGGGGGGCCATTCATCCTGGCCCTGATTCAAAAACATTTGCAAAGCCAGAGGGAATTTTTGCCCTTTTTGAACAAAAGAGGAACAACAGGAAGTCATAGTTATTACATTATTTATTCTTATTTACCATGGTTAAAACCTTTTTTTTTTCAGAGGAGCACTGTTTTCCAGAGGGCAATTAATTACAATAAAAGAAAAACACTTAAAGTGAAAAATCAAAACATTGGGGTACATTAAAACACATCTATAATATATAACAAAGAAAAGAACCAGTACTGATAAGCATTAACCCTAACCCTCCTCTATCCTTCACCTGTTGGAGGATTGAGGAGTGTTAGGGTTAATGAACATCAAAATAAACAAACGCTAGAAAGACAACTACCAACAATCATGCCCATTCATGCTTTACAAAGCAGGGTTTGAATACATATGCTTTTAAAATTGGCTACAGTAGTGGGCAGAGGATATTTGAGATAAATAGGACGTAATATTGACGTCAGTGGGTGTGTAAACTTATGTAATGTTCTGAATTGCATGCAGTGGTATACATACTTTACTATTTATGAATGCTTATTGCTTGTTTCCTTTGCAGAAAATTGATGAGAATGATGTGGTTGTGGATCATGGCATCCACTATCATCAGCCCCAACATCCAGTGGATGAACAGGACAGTGCAGGTACATTGACATCAGTGTATAGGTCATTAAGAATGTACAGTTTAAATGTAGTTGTACCATTGGCTTGTGCCATTATTCTATGGAATCAACGAATAGGAAGGTTTTTGATTCAGTCAACTTGTTGTGAGTGCATTACTTGAAGAAAAAGCAAAATGCTTTCAACAGTCAAAGAATATTTTCAAGGATGGATTTTCGCCAGGGGGATGTTAATTAATTTTAGATGCCCAGATTTTAGATGTGTTATAATACATGCCCAACATGTATTATAACACAGTATACTCAGTGATCGTCTCTCGGGCACAAATCCATCCTTGGAAATAGTTGTTCACGATACCCTCTGCTTCATTTGATTCAAAACCAGCCAGCCAACACAGGCAAGCTCAGTGGTCGAGTGGTTAAGATGTCTGCACTAGTAAGCAGGAAGTCATGGGTTCAAGTCCCACACGAGTACACTTGTGGGTTTTTTCACAAGCCTTCGGGGCATACACTGAATACACAGTGTTATAATACACATCAGGCAGGGCAAAAATTTAGAATACCGGTAAGTCAAAGCATAGTTCACTTATTTGAGTGTGTACACAAGGCACACGGGGGACAATGAGGGACCAGTTTTTCTCCTAAAAGTGCAGTTTCCCATACATGTCCAAGAATGATAGTTTGCAACTTGAGCTTAACTTTGTAAACTCTTCAAACATGAAAATGGTGTGGACTTTTTGAAAGATAAAATTCATTGTACAATGTGCCGACCAATAAGCAGAGTGCATGGATGATCACTCATGTAGACACCTCAAACACCTACCTGTACATGTACCACACACAAATTGGATTACCTGCTTCTAATGCAGACTTCAAGAATTCACAGCTTATATAGTGCCCCATGCAATTTGGAAATTGAATTATTTCATTATTATTATTAAGAAATAATTACAAATTATTTCATGTGGTTTTGCAAATGGTGTTTATACTGCCCTAAAAGGTAGAGTCAATTATTTGCAGTCATCCAAAATGTAACCGATGAAATTGTGGAAAAGCATAATTGGTTTAAAGATTGTTATGGGACTAAACTCCTTGTGAAATTATTCTTCTTGGCAAGCTGTAATTTTGAAGAAACTATTAACAAGGGCCATTTCCAACAATGTGTCTAAAGATGCATTTTTGGAAAATTGCCATTAGGAGCACAAGCATTGATACACTCGTCCATGGTTAGTATAATTCATTGATTCAGTGTATGACATCGCGTAGCAGCATTGGACTGAACTTGACAACATTTCCCAGACACTGAATTCAGGCACAATTCCACACATGAAAAAGCAACCTCTTATCTGACATCGAAATCCGAGAATATTGTTTTTCTCATATTATACAGTATTCACTGAGCTGAAACTTCTGCAGGTTTGTTCTTAGACATTGTTCTTTAGATTCTGAATAATTTTGTTACCTCAAAGAAATATCACAAACATTGACAAATAATACCTGTATGTCTGTGGCCTTTTCGCTGTTGTGGCTCAGGCACTGTTTACTTTATATACATTTAATATAAAACTGCACTGCTGTATGTTCCATATGGTTTCATGGTTAGGGGGAATATTTGATGATTACATGTACAGCACATCATTATGCAAGGCTGCTCATCCCTCCTTGTGGCTTCTCTTCATGAGTACATGTGCCTGTATGTACGTGTACATGGTATTTATGTAGCGCCATATTGAAATTGCATATAGAGGGATTAATCCATAGTAATGGGTATTGCATACACAGCAGGCACGTGTAGTGAAGACATTTTGAGATGCTTCTTTGTAGTGCGATGATTGCTTCACAGAAGAGTTAATTACAACTCTATGTTGTTGGGAAGATGTAGCTAGTGTGAGGGAAAATGTTGGTAGGTTGTGGGGACTACTGAGTGTCTGCACGTCATTGGACCACACATTAGCCATTGCTCATCAGATGCATGGTCCAAATAATTCAGGGACATGTACACATACATACATGGGTGCACATGTACATGTAAATTAGAGGAAATAAGCAGTTGAAATAATCAATCTTACTTTATTTTCGACGTAACATAACAATACATGAAATATCACAAATTTACAGCAATAAATGTGGACAGGGGTCTTTGAAAAGCAGAGCTTGTTGAGTGGTGACCCCCAGAAATTAAGTTAAATTAAATAATAATGGTAACACACACACATCAGTTTCATGGTAATCTGTGCCATCTTGTTCATGGGCAAAAAGAACGAGCCCATATTTGTTTCACATACAAAGTGTGGACATTCCCTTGTTTTCCAGTGGCTAAGGTAATTTGGGAAAATGCTCCTTTTTATCCCACTAGAATAACTCCTTCGAACTGGGTTTTGATGTTGATTTCCCAGACTGTTCCTCTTCATTTTGCCGCAGATAACCTGGACCCTAAAATGCCTCTGATGCTGTTTTTCAGAGAGTCAAAAACATTGTGTGGACGCTTGCGAGTCCACACAACGCCATCACACCCATACATAATGTGGACCTTTGTGCAAAGGTCTACACTATGTACATGTATGCCGCGCCTGTGCACCTGTGCTGTTCCAAGTCATCATGCATTCATTCTAATACACACTTACATGTATTTTCAAGATGTATTTTTTTTTTTTTTTTTTTTTTTTTGCGTTGGGGTGATGTTA
>NW_019091360.1:852757-863443 GCF_001949145.1 Acanthaster planci
ATGTACATGTCGCTGTACATCATGTCTGTTCTGAATGTATACAGTGTAATGTATTTCTTTATCTCTATCATGCATGTAGTTGTGAAGAGTTGTTGGTCCCATTCAATGCTGAAAAAGTTATCACTGCAATGGTAGAAACTCTCAGTTTTGAACATGAAGGGTTCATTTGCTCATTTCCTTAGTCTTTGATTTACATGTTTTTTTACTTGGACAATTCATTTGCCATCATGAACTGAGGTGAACTCTCATACATGTAGAAAAGTGGTTCCATGTAGCATACAGCCTTTGATGTATATAGAACATTGTACAGGATATTTTACACTATTGCTTCAATCGGAGAAGTACATTCATTACCATACTCCTGTGAGTTACATGTACATGTATCCATAGTTTGTGAGTGCATTATTTTATCTCACTGTTTCTCTTCCTTATCGTGCAACAGACTGAAGGGAAGAGAGTACCACCTTTCATGTAAAGTGTTACTTACATGTATACTTCATTATTGTGACATTTCGTGTAGCTGCCAATATGCAGGCATCAGGAGCATCCACACCTAACTTCATGCATCACCATCACAACTCAGGCACCCACCTGTCTGTAGAAGGCAGCGAAGAGGCTTCGAGGAAAGACAGCAGTGCATCAGCAAGTAATCTCCCTAAAGTGGCTAGTGCTACAAGTATGAAGGTACAAACTCTCTATGTGCTAAATCAACCTGCACCCCAAGTTGCATATCAGCTGTGGGTAGTATTCTCTCACTGACAAAGAGGCAGTTTAGTGGAGATTGTTTTAACAGGGTACCAGGCACACATAAAGACTATACATTCTAACATAACATGCTCACATGTTGCCAAATGTGCAGACATTTACTGGTATAACCCTAACAGTACAAAATACTAAAAATTACTACTTAATAGTAAAATGTAGTATACATTGCTGTCACTTGTAAGAGGACATGACCATATTGTTATCTGAAGCCATAAGATACAATAGATAAGACAATGTACCATACAGTGCTGTGGCATGATGAATGCATGGCTTTATTGTTCTTTGTTTGAGTAACAATGAGGGGTGCCCTAGCCAGAAGAAGTAATTTGTAGCGCTAGGTCCTTCAGGAGCGAAGACCTAGACCTAGCTCTAAGGCAACAGATTCAGATGCAGCCTCAGACTACTATGTAGTATTTTATAGTACTGAGTTCTGTAAGCCAAATGATACGCTGGACTGTTAGGGTTAAAGTGAGTTTATACCAAAGACGGACATGTATCATTGCTATCCAAAGCTCAACATCTCTTGTTCCTTTATAGAGCAGATAACAAAAAATGCTGTACAAGTGCATGTATCTTTGTGTACAGTCCAAATACATTGCTTTTGATTTTGTCAATTTTTTTCTAGGGATAGTGCTTGGCATATTTCCTGCCATTGTTATCAAGCCATGACAGTATCAAAATTTGCACTAACCCTAAACCATGGTCACCCCATGACAGAAGCTCAACCTTGAGCATGCAGTTAAGCAGCTCCTATCTGCCATCTGATGAACCATCTTGTGTTCTGTTGTACCATTGTTTTCTTTGAACATGAAGAGGAGGTGGGAAATTGATATAAGGCTAAGGTCATGAATTCAGTGGTTACAATGTATTCAAATCAGTAAAACTGGGCAATATGCTTTCTTATTTGATGTTATGACTACATGACATAAGCAGCACCAGCCACCAAACAAGACAGGACTGACAATGAAATCAAAACAGTTGAGGCAGAGTTCTAGAATCAAATTCAACACGAATTTAATCGAACACTGTCTACGAACTTTTACAGAAGTTGGGCCTGAGCGACCCAGCATTACGTTGAGGGACATGGACATAGAGAGTCTTAACTCCAGCCCAGTTATAACAATCTTAGTAAAAGTATTATGTAACAAAATATTTGGAAGATTTATTAAAGGCAAAGAGGGTTATATCGTACATGCCAAGGAACAAAAACGTTCACTGGGCCATATCAATGTTTTCTTCCAGGCGAGGAGCAACTTCATGCGCAAGATTCCCCCTGGGGCTGAGGCCTCTAATGTCCTGGTTGGTGAGGTGGACTTCCTGTCTCGTCCTATCATAGCGTTTGTCCGGCTGGCACAGTCTGTCCTCCTAGAGGACCTGACAGAGGTACCTATCCCAACCAGGTTCCTCTTCATCATGCTGGGTCCCCACTGTGAAGAAGAGACCAAGTACCATGAGATCGGTCGCTGCATTGCCACACTCATGTCAGATCCGGTCTTCCATGGTGTCGCCTACAAAGCCAAGACAGTAGAGGACCTGCTGGCCGGTATTGATGAGTTCATGGATCAGGTCACAGTCTTACCTCCTGGTGAGTCCTGGCTCTTCCAGGGGTTTGCCAGATGAACCACAACAAGATTGCACAGGTCTAGTCTAATTCCACAGACCTTGTTAACAAATAAAGAAATGATAAGATGCCAGATCTCTAGTCTTCCTGAGGCCCGGCAACAAGCTCTGCTGGACCTGTTGAGGCCATTTTATGGCCTGCTGTTATAAAAATATTGACTGCTTAGAGTGGTGCAGTAAAAACTGGCCTCCCAACGTGAGCCGTGAAGCAGGCCAGAGACAACCACTGTTTGAATTTTGTACACCAAATTTTTCTTTTCTGCAAGTTGACAACATATAATGAGGGAATGCTTTTTTCCCAACTCATTTGGGCAGTTAGCTTCACTTGTTCAGCATAACATTACCATTTCAAATTTTCAAATTTGGAATGTGAAAAAGGAGGCTTAAAAGCACTTTCCATTAACCATTAAACAACTCTGTTGTTCTAAACTATTACAGGTGTTTGGGATCCAGACATTCGCATTGAGCCACCTAAAACAGCGCCATCTACATCCCATCGGCTAAGCAGTATCCAACCAGCTAATGGCCACATTGAAGGATGCGAGGAAGAGAAGAAACATGAAGGATTGGATTTCACTGGAAGGTAAAAAGTTACACATTGGTGCAGCATGACTAGCTCATCACTGTAGCTCCACCAGGCACTGTCGCACTATTTGTTCTCAATTTTTACTCAAGATCTTTTGTCGTCTTACCCAAGTAGGGTTTTCTTTTAATTCCATCGAACTCATACTTAAGTGTGTTTATAGCAACAGCCTGTAAGTGAACTTTCAAAGTCTCAATCATGCTTAACAGAAACCATATTTCTCTCTTAATTCAGTGTACTGTTGAAGGAAACTGGCTTTTTTGTGTTAGGAAAAAATAAAGTTGGCCCTTCACATTTCAAGTTGGGAATTTGGACTCGTTCATTAATTCAGGGTAGAGATGTCAACAAATTTTAGAATACCATGGGAGTGCCAAATTCTTTCATGTGTTAAGAGTGAACCCCAGGACAGCAATCAGCAGAAAAATAACAAAGAAGAAACAGGTTCAACTTATAACAAGATTTGGAACCAGCCTTTCAGAGAATGCAGTTATGTGTGGAATGTCAAGTGGTCAGAGACCATTCAGATCTTAATCCTAAGCCAACACTGAAAGGGCATCTGCATTGTAAGTTTGCATAAAGAAAATGAATGATCTGTACTGAGTAAATGAAGCTTTGCAGCCATGAAACAAATACATGTGTAGTGAATTTGTAATTATCTCCAGTGTGACACCATCATAGTCACAACTTGTCATTGGCTGTGTCACAGTTCAAGTATACACATAACTGGATTCTTTTCTTTCTTTTCCATTAGACCATTTGGTGGGCTTGTTGCAGATGTTAGACGTCGACTTCCACACTATCTGAGTGACTACAAGGATTCTCTTCACTTACAGTGTCTTGCCTCCATCTTCTTCATGTACTTTGCTTGCATCACTCCTGTCATTACATTTGGTGGGCTGCTTGGCGAAGCAACTAACAATCTCATGGTATGTAAGAGATGCAAAACTTGGAGTTATAGACAGGACCATTGGGTCAGGCAGTTGGACAAGTCAGGAGATTTGTGACACGGATCCACTGTGATATTCAATTGTAGAAACTGACAGAGGAATGTACTGTGTACTTCTTGCCCCAAGTGCAGAAACATTCCACCTCTTTTTCCTCAACCTCTGTAATATTATGTGTCTGGAGCCGTTGTCAAGGAAACAATTTAAAATCTCAAAAAATTGTACAGTATACAGTTTACCAAAACTCTTTTCTTGAACTAAAAAAATAAGCATCTTAGAGCATAAGTCACATTTCTAGCCATGAGAATGTTTTTAGGTAAGCATTCTTAAGGATAGAAAAGATACAAAGTTATTGTCTAAGTTTTCCATTTATATGGTTACTTTACATTCAAAGAGTGCTTCGGATAACAAAACAGACCTGTTTTGTGGACTTTTGCTTGACTTGGGCCGAGTCCTTGAGGATTTTGGCCGTAGTCCAAGTCCACAAAACAGTCCAACAAAAAGCAGACTTGAGTCTGAGTTAAGACTCAAAGACTAGAACACTGGTAACATACCAATCTGAAGAGGACAGCACATGTACTTGGTAAAAGTTAAAAACTTGTTTTCCTTTCGTGACAGGCCACATTAGAAGGTCTACTCGGGTCAGCCATTTGTGGAGTTGGATTTGCATTGTTCTCAGGCCAGCCACTGACTATTCTTGGGAGCACAGGCCCTATTCTCATTTATGAAAAAATCCTGGTTGCCTTCTGCCAGTAAGTGTTTGCACGGTATTGCTGAACACATTCATTGATGTAGTTGAAGCGTTGGATTTTTAAGACAGCTGTCATTTCTGTATTTTTTATTTGGTCATTTATTTGATTCATTCTCAATAATTGTGGACAGACTTTATCACTGGCTATCTACAGAGACTGCAAACAAATTATTCTCTGTATCACTTGACCCATAAGCCAGTTGGAATAATTTGCCTATTGATAAAGTGCCTTTGCTGTGTGAAGTTCACTACTGTCAGCTTTTTCAGGCCATGCTACCTTTGTACAATCTCAGTGGAGTAGTATGCTCCATTGAGTCTGAAAAAAATATGAAATTAACTCTGGAGAGATGTCCAAGGCTACTTGAATTAGTCAGAGGGGAAATTTGAAGAAAAAACAGGCAGAAGAGGGGACTGCATTTTCATTATGGGTCAGAAATTATGCAGATATACATTCATGGCATGTCTTAAAGCCTGCCTGACATCCTCTGATTTTATCTTTCAAATGGTCTTCAGATTATCCAGGTGATCAGATGTATAGATCATAAAGGTTTACACTGAGAATCAGACCAATCTAAGCCCCAACAACTTGATGAAATCAGCAATTTTTTTTGTACATCCGATGTCACTGTATCTGAAAATAGTGGATAGATATGCAGGCAGCTCTCTTGATTTCACAAGATGCAATATTAGGTTACATGATGGCAGCCCTCATGAAAGCAAATGGCTGAATGGACAAATTCTCTCTGGAATTGAATTGATCTGTGGCAAAGCTTTGCATATTCCTGTGATACGACTGGAACAATGGTTTGGGTATGCCAAGTTGGCCAAGATGGGTTTACACACTGTCAATGCATGTAGTATAGGTATTGCAGTTTGTGATGAGACCTTTACATAGCCCAGAACAGGCTTCAAAATACCCACTGCCCCAGTAGAATAAGGCCAATGATTTCTAACATTGGTCGTGCACCATTGATGCTTGTGCAAGATACTGGTGCAAGAACAGTTGTCAAGTGTTGTGTGTTTTTTTTTTCCCTGACATATTCATAAACAAAGTCACAGGTCAAAGCTGGTATTTACAAGTCAAGCCACAAGTCACAAAAATGGCGACTCGAGTCCGACTTGAGTCCAAGTCACATGACTCGAGTCAGCAACTCTGCAAAGCAGACATAAAGACAAAGTACTGGTCCTACAAACTAAAACATAATGCAAGTGTAATTTTTTTTACACAAAGGTACTTATGCATGTTCAACCATGTGTATAACGTGCATGCTATATTTTTTCCTCTCCAATTCCATACAGCAGTGCATATGCTCTCATGGGAAGCCTGGAATCCTTATGTTCATGTACAGATTGACATACAGGCAAATCGATTTGAATTAATATGAAATATAACTACATTTGTACAAACATTTAAAAACCTTTGGTATTTTTATGAAGCTTTACTCTCATGACTCTTAATTTAATAAACATTGAATTTGCCAACTTTACCGGTTAGGTCAAATGAGCTGGATTACCTGTCATTTCGCTTTTGGATCGGCTTGTGGACTTGCCTGATGGTTGTCATCCTGGTGGCCTGTGATGCCAGTGCTATGGTCAAATACTTCACACGCTTCACTGAGGAGAGTTTCTCTAGTCTGATCTCTTTCATCTTCATCTATGAAGCCATCCACAAACTCGTCAAAATTTATGAAACTAACCCAGTGGAAAAGTAAGAATTTGACATTCTGAGATATTTCAAAGTACTACTTTTGTCTAGTATAATAACGGGATTGTGTTTAAAGGTTGTTGAAAAGAACCAGGGAGGAGATTCCTTCCTCTGTGATACAACTGAGAATGTTTAGTCGGTTTTATGTTTGTGGGTTCATCATTGGTTTGTTCTTTGGGTCATAATGTTAGTTCAGGGATACGGTTAGTCTCTTTAGGTCGATCAGTTAGTCTTCTGTGGTCATATCTTTTGGGGATTTGTGGTATTCTTTTGTTTTCATGCCATTTGTTTTGGTTCCCCCTGTATCATTGCGGGAAGGCTTTTTTTTTCTGTTTAGTTTTTTTCTTCCCTTACTGCTTTTCTGCATAGTTGTGGTAAAGTCCATCAGCCTATTAACAGGTGTGGTTTTCACTTGATTATTATATGGTGTCCTTGAAGGCTGTCAAAAGTAGACCAGACTGTGCTGACCAACATGGAGTTCAGACCAAATGGCCACAGTACTGAACATTTGCCATTAGCTGTACATGTATGTAGCTGATTTCTAACTTCCTTTTACGTTCTGTGGTTGCTTTCAGATGGTCCAATGAGACTGCTGTATATGAGTGTGACTGTGTGGTGGAGAATTCAACTCTAGATTGGTTGGACAAAAAGACAGATGATTGTGATAAGATCAATGGCACAGCTATGGGCAATTACTGCGATCTCCATGTACCAAAAAATGATGTGTTTCTGATGTCTGTCATCCTGATGCTGGGCACATTCGCCATAGCTTTCAGCTTAAAAAAGTCACGCAATACACCGTATTTTCCAACAATAGTGAGTTGTTGCTTGCTTTGCTCCCTGTTGGGATGAAAGGAGGGCTAAAATTTTTTTATTGAGGTGTTTGTTTTTTGCCATCTTGCATAGAGGGCAGACTTTGGAAAAGAAAACACAAAAAGACCCCATAGAGGCCCATTTACAAATCAATAATGGACATTATTGACGGACAGTGATGTGCCACATGACATGTTGCATTTCTGCCCAAGGCAGTGTGCAAATCATTATGTCACAGACTGTCCACATGGACACAAGGGCCCCACAGGACGAATCAAAGGTACAGTGAAGCACTCAACCATGCCAGGCAGTCTGTGATGCCATGCCTAAACAAAACTAAGGATTGGTCGGAAGGCACTATTTCACCGCATTATCTTTGAAAAAGCACTCAGGTGTCTTAAACACATCTCCCCATCATGTGGTTTGTCTGCTCATGGTGTAAACAGTCCTATTGACAAATCTGGCCAAAAGAAGTAGAAGCCATTAATGTGGGGTCATTCTGTTGGCACGCAGGTGGTATGTGCATATGTCATTCCCCTCTGACCAGTAGGGTGTCTTGACTTGCCAAAGTATGCTTATGCATTCAAGTCAAGACATCAGTGTGAGTGCAGTGGCCACACAAGAATGGCATCTCTTCAGATTTGTCTATAGACCACTGTGTTTGAAATTGTTTGCCGTGTGGAATATCATTTACTACTGGCTGTGTAAATGCTGCATGAGGGGTATTAGATATATTTTTATTTCCGGACCTACAGGCATCAAATGATATTTGCTCAAACAAAAAGTAGCATAATGCCCAGTAACAAAAGGGTTCATTATATTAGTTCTGAAATATGTTTACCCGTCAGTGAATTTTAGGAAATGTTATAAATTGTCAGATCTTTCTGAATGATTAGACTCTAATGGCACAAAACAACATAGGCACTTTCTTGGAATAATTGGCCACCCGTTTGTTGTGAAATATTCAAAGTTAGATTTTTAATAATATTTAACATCTTATTTTCTTACACAGGTTCGCACAACAGTAAGTGATTTCTCAGTATTTTTGGCTGTTCTAATAATGATTGGAGTTGATATCCTGTTTGGAGTAAACACACCTAAACTTCACGTCCCAAGCACCTTCCAGGTAAGTTCATTGTCGAGTCAGTTTAGTTCATTTGAAAGTCAATATTGCATGTGGGCTTTTAGCTTTACATGTTGGGCTCTCACCTACGTTCATTCGCTTCTGTAAGCACATTAAAAAATACCTCAGACAGTTTACCTATTCTTGTGGGTTGAGAGCCCACCATGCAGATGGTGTAAAATATATGATAAAAGTACCAACCGGTTGAAATCATTTCTTGGTTTTGTATAAAATGTTGACTCCTATGTTGTGGGCTCTTACTCACATACATGACATCGTCACTAAAGTTATTTTTGGCGGAGTCCATTATCCTCCCCAGGCCCCTATGCTAGTTTAGAATTGTTTCATTATACTTTGACACCTTTATTAAAGATGACTTATTGATTTCAACAGCCCACATCCTCGGAGCGGGAAGGCTGGCTTGTCCCTCCATTTGGAAAGAACCCATGGTGGACAGCACTAGCTGCGTTTCTACCAGCCCTCCTGGCTCTCATACTAATCTTCATGGATCAGCAGATAACTGCAGTCATTGTCAACAGAAAAGAAAACAAACTCAAGGTAAAGACAACTGGCTTAAATCTCAGCATTAACCTTGGAAAGACTTTCAGAGACATACCACTTGAACTGATTGTCCTTGCGGAGTAACCCTAAAAGTCCTGATCCTCCAATTTTAATATGGTTTTGCACGCACCTTAGTTGACACTACAGGGTGATCGTCAATTACACTGCTGTTGAAGGGATTGACCAATCAGAATTCAGAATATTCAACTTTGCAGAGAAATTACTTTCATGAAAAACTACCGTGTAGTTTTAGTTGACTAGTTGGAAGGCATTTTAACTGTAAAAAGAGCTGCCCAGGCGCGGGCTAAATTCTGCCCTTTCTCCACCCCACCTTCCTCACCCCATCTCAGGTATCCCACGCCTGATCTTTTTACAACTTGACTTGCATGTGAAAAGCTTCGGGAGTAATTCCATGAAGTTTCAATTTAATCCAGCACAGGTTTATAATGGCTATTTATACTGGCCCAGAAAAAAATGTATTGTGGCAATTTTGGAGAATAGGTCGGGGGGGTTAGCATCTAGCTATTTTAGAGTTCCTATTGTAAGCATTTCTTTGAAACAAATGTTCCCATTACATGTTATCCTTAAATAAATTCTGATTTTTTTACTTTAGTAAATTTGTAAATAAGAATGCATTACATGCTGAGGGGCATGAAGGTGAAATGGAAAATTCACATTTGTCCTAGAAATGCGAACTGACTTTTAAGCTCAAACCCATCCAAAATAGTGTGTATGTGTACATGTATGTGTCCTTGTCAGAACAGGTTATTCTTGTCAGTTCATGCAGTAGGTATATATAAAAAACTGGAGATATGTGAGCTCATTTTCAGCTTAATGTTCTATCTGGCTTTGTGTTTGAATAGAAAGGAGTTGGCTACCATTTAGACCTTTTGGTGGTTGGATTGTTACTGGGTCTGTGCTCTATTCTGGGCTTGCCATGGTTTGTAGCAGCGACCGTCTTATCTATCAATCATGTCAGCAGTCTCAAAGTGGAGTCTGAGTGCAAGGCTCCGGGGGAACGACCTAAGCTGATTGGCTGCAGGTAAGCCATTACTGGTATTGGGCCCTTCACATATTTTAGCCCTTTCTCCCTGTGCATATATGACGTTGCCCCCTAGATCCCCCTCCTCACACACTACGCATACGTTGATGATATAGGAACCATTGGTTAAGTCTTCGATAGGGTTTGGAGGAAGCCTTGATGAGAAAATGCTGGTTAAGGTTTGACAGAGAATAAACAGAAAACTTGCACATTTTCTTTTTGCAGTCGTATTTATTGTGGTTGCACATACAAACACCATATAGGTGAGTGGATGTCAGTATACTGGTGCCTGGTTTCTTGTATGCAAGACGCGGGCATGGCACACAGCCTGCTATGCTGCCTATGTATTATACAAGCAGCCCCTATCCTTCTGGTCTCATACCTGGAGATAAAGCAACTGATCAAGGACAACAGAAATTGGTGTTGTCTGAAAGTCCATGCGGTTGGATATCAGATGTTCTTCATTCACATATTAAGTCTCAGTATAAGTAGGCGTGTTCAGTTATATTGGCAAAAGGCATATGAAGTCAAACCCTCATGTATATAACTCCTGAAAACGTGGCTGTTGCTTGGTTGATCATGTGTCGTGAGTTATTCATTCCAAAGGCACAGCTGCACTGCAAAAACAGAAGTTTGGATGCTTGGTGCCTCGTAAATTGAACATCTCATTGCCATGTAATTAGCATTACAGTGTATATGGTGCCATACTGCTCTTCATTAACCCTGACCCCCTAGGCTCTTGCACTAGAAAGCATACTGAACCTCACAAAATCCAACAA
>NW_019091360.1:863749-918736 GCF_001949145.1 Acanthaster planci
GGTACCAAACCTGCCGAAACCTCACAAAACCTGCTGTTGGAGTATGGCAGGTTTTGGGCAGTTAGGTTTAAAAATAGCAAATGATAGCAATAAAAGCGAAGCACTGTTCCTTGCAACAAATTTATAAAGGTATTCATCAATGAGAAAAGTGTGATGGATTACTTTTAAACTATGTTTAAACCAGCTGTGGGCCCAGCAACGATAATGGACATCTTTGGCTCAGTCCATTATCATAGCCAATTTAAGACCGTCCCATTACACTTCTACTTCCTTATTGAAGCACAATTGATACAGGACTTGACAATTTCTTGTTGAATTTGTACAAATTATTCTATTTCCACAACTCAACACAAACAGTTTTTGTATCTCTCTTTCTCCTAACATTCAATGTGATTGTTTGATTGGTTTTGATAGAGAGCAGCGAGTGACAGCATTGATTGTATTCATTCTGATTGGTTTAGCTACACTCATGACTTCTGTTTTATCGGTACGTATCCACTGTCTTATACTTACGTGCATTCTTTCCTACATACAAGGACATAAATTCATGTGGAGCTTTTCAGACAGAATTTATCATCCTGCTTACTCGTGGATGTTTGTGAAATGTAATTGTCAAGAAATTGTTTATGTTGTAGCACTAAGTGGATCTAACTGTGTGCATTGTTGCATGTATCTGTCAGTGGTAAGGGGGATTTCTGCTTTTAATTGTAGTCTTTTTCTGTTTGTTTTCCAGCTTATTCCAATGCCTGTGTTATATGGGGTCTTTCTCTTCATGGGTATCTCCTCATTAGCTAATGTGCAGGTATGATTTCGTATTTGGAATAATTCTGTATAACATTGAAAGTTCACTTGTTTTCAGATTTGAAGCAGGTTTTGGGAACTTTCAGCATTTTGGGTCCCTGTAGTGTTGTATCTTGTATTTCTCAACATGGGAATGCGTTTTTGCATTCTGGTGTGTGCAATGTTTTGTCTGGTATCCAGTGTGATACATACTAGAACTTGCTTCCATACAAGCACAAACCCACAGACGTTGCATGTGTGACTCCTACTGATGTTCCAAAATATAAGCGTTGTTTCCAGCAAAGCCATGTTTGGGAATCAAGTACTTTTTTCCTCACCTTTCACCTCTGCAGTCCGGGTTCAATTTGTGGCTGAGTCCACATATGGATTGAGTTTGCAGGCCCTACCTGAGTCCTTGGGTTTTACCCACAACATTCTCCTGGAGTTTTCCTCCCACATCTAAAATTGTAACTTCTTCTCATTGTCTCCTCTCTACAAGTTTCTTCAGGCTTGCGAGCCACAGTGGCTTGGGAGTTTTGAGGAATCCTTGGTTTCATAACCAGAAAAACTTAATAGTAATATTGTACAGTTGGTTTTCTTGGAATTCCATATAATTGTGCTGACAAGGCACGTACACCAAGTTGATATCTGTTAAGTATGTACCTGAAACTGCCAGAATATGCTAGAAATTATTCTATCCAATGCTTAATTTGAATGCAATAAACGATTATTTATGCACCTAAATTTGGGCCCTTCCTGTAAACTCAAATGAGGAAAATTATATCACAGACATGTATGCCGTTGCCATTGCACATGCCAAATGCTAAACTGGTACATTTGTATATAAACTGAGAGTTCAATTTGTCTCATTATGAAAAGATAAAACTTAGGTGGAGTGAATTTTGTCCTTCATTGCCTAATGTAATTTTCAGTGGACTGCTGATTTCTTCCTTTGGGAAAATGAAAAATGCATTTTAGGTGAAGTTTCCTGACAGAGATCATTATATTTGTTACAATGACTTCACCAAATTGTCAAACCTGGTCAATTTTGCCCCAAAATAGAATTGTGAAAACCGACAATATTCAACCAGATTTGTCTCTTCATGAAAACAGCAATGATATTAACCATGCAATGTAACTTTGATGCATTTTTCCTCTATGTTATAGTTTGTGGACCGTTTACAGCTGTTTTTCATGCCCCCCAAGCACCAGCCAGATTATATCTACCTTCGTCATGTTGGACTCCGCCGAGTACATTTGTTTACAGCCATCCAGCTGTCATGTCTTATCATCCTCTGGGTCATCAAGTCAACTGATGCAGCTCTGGTGTTTCCCATCATGGTGAGTCATTTGCTCTGTCAGTGGCTGTCCTTATATATTGACCCTGTGACTAGAAAGGTCCCAAAGTTATCCCAAGAAAGGGTGTGATATTTGTTCTTAGCAAATGTTAGGCTTAAAGCAGCCATGGACAGCCAGGAACAGTCGTATGACAGAATTACGTCCAAGGAGTGGGTTTTAACCCCAGTCTGAAAGTTTGCAAATATAAAATAGTTTGAGGTAGGATAGTCGACATCGACATCTCAAGTTCTTGAGACAAATCAAATGATCAGACATTATATTTGTTTTGCTACATGTATATATATTCATACATACCTAGTCACAATTATAATTGTAGGCACTTATTTAAAACACTCATCAAGTACATCAGCATGTATGTTTGCTGCCTTATTGTATGTGTAGCCAGGGCAACTATTGCACATGCATATTTCATTTATTTGGTTATATCAGCAAGTGGATTGTGTAGCCCATTCAGGCTACCTACACTCTACTCCATGCATACTTGTGGCATATCAAGTTGGCAGGGCACTGTTCAGTGAGGGAAAAGTACACTAACAAGTCCATTGGAAATAAGGCTTGTTTTGGGGTGCCAACAAGACGAACTTGTTTAAGAGTTTGCAATTTTTCTTCAAGTTTTTTTCTACAGGACTATTACTTTTTGGTAAATCTCCATCTAACACGAAATATGAGCAGATACAGCAAAGTACAAAACTGAATTTAGGTGCTGTGAATTTTATTTGGAAATAATCGCAGCTTGAACTGTTACATTTTAGGTGCTGGCTGTTGCAATTGTGCGTAAGTTGATGGACCATGTCTTCTCTCAACGTGAACTGGAGAATTTAGATGATGTGATGCCTGAAATTGTCAAGAGAGCTAAGCATGACCAGAGGAAGGCTGCCGAAGAAGAAGTAGCCAAGACTGGGGTAAGGCATTTAGGGACGCATACAGCATACTTACCACCAATCCTCAAATGCAACTCTTTGGATAACTGGCACAATATTTGCACCATACACTTTGCTGTGATTTAAGTTCTTCTTTACAACTCTCAAAGGCTTTGTCTTAGAGCAGTGACCAAGTCAGGGTATCACACCAAGTCGACCTGCTTGGACCTGCCTGACAGCATGTGTGTACAAAAACCAGCGAGGACCATTGCAGGTTGAGGGTGTGTGTTTCACTCCCTGCTGTGGCAGATGAGGTTTACACGCTGTCTTGGAAACTAGAAAATCACCAAGGTCTACACAAAGTTACATTGAGTTACAGTGCACAATCACCAGCAAAGAAAAGACAGGCTGGTGGGGCGTTTTCCAGCTGGTCTCGTTCAGGTGCATGGTGCACATGCGTGGACCTTGCATTCAAGCAGAAATTGGTCCTGTGTGTTAAGTGCATCATAAGCAAAATGTGCCCGAATCTGTACATGTGCATGGTGGGTTCCCAGCAAAAAACTGTCCTGGCTATATAAAAGATGACCTTTCTTGTTCCTACCCTGAACAGATAAAAAAATTCTGCTGATTAAAAGCATGTCCAAATGAACAAGAGTCTGCAATTCCTACTGTTTGTGAATGGTGTGATAGTTTGGAACATGTCAAGGAGCTGGTTAAGTATCCCATTGTGTGGGGCAACCATGCATGATCCTGGATTTCAGGCCACACCTCTTAAGTTTTATAAGCATTTAACAGTAGTAACTATTTTGCATTGGGGGTTGTGTAGGACGCCATCGTTGACGGCCGTGTTCAGCTACCACTCGCTGGAGGCAATGTCCTGACAATACCTGTGGACAAGGTGCAATTCCATCACGAGTCCGGCACCCTTAACATCTCAGAAGAGATGGCTAAGACTGGTATCTGGAAGACATTAGCATGCAACGCTAGGGAGAAAGCAGCAGCGGCCGAACGCAAGAAAGCCAGTGGAAGGGATGAAACCGATGCGTATGTATATTGCTAATCAACAGTTGTGTATAGTAAAATCCCATTTTCGATAGAATACTCTTCCGGATTCAAAGTCTTTGTTTCCACATCCCAAGCTGCTCTTCCATTGATTGCATACCTTAAACTGTGATTACGATGCTCTCATTTTGATGTTTTCATGGGTGTCATTGGCGCTCCTATGCCCTTTACCTTGCCCATGCCTTGGTACTGTTGATAGCAATAGAAACCTGCACCATGCATGGTTGCTCGTAGATTTTCTCTGATTTATTTATTGGGAGGAATTCCGTGCAATAAACAATAATCGTAAAGTTCAGTATAGTTTGAATACAGTATTAGGAAACTGATCACAGTTTATTTAAAATTCTTTGACCATAGTTTAAAAAATCAGATTAAAATAAAGATTGCAAACTAAAGAAAATTCTGATTGTTTAAATGTGTGAAGATGTTGACAAACAAGTTTGCACCGTTCACAAAAAAACAAGGTTCGGCATGTATTGAACACATCAGTAAAAAAAGCAGTTTGAAGTGAAAAGTGATTGCGAGATGGGTGTCCTTGGACAAAGAATAACTACTTGAAAGAGAAGACAGGGTACTTTGATGCATCACACTCATCAATGACTCTAATATGCGGTACATGTTCTTGTCTACAACTGTTTCCTCCAACAGAAAGAAACGGATGCATGATATGCCACTCAAGCAGGAGAAGTTCAGTCCTGACACTGAGAAACTTCCGACCATTGATGATGAGGAGGCAGCTACTATTCCCTACCGACAGCCGACAGGCAGCATATCTGGCGAGATCACCTTCAGTGTGCCCAAGTTTACGGTGGGCGGTGACAGCGAAACATCTGTGTAATCATACCAAAGTCACGGCTCAGAGTTCATTGCGCCATGGGATCACAACAGTCTCAATATTTGGGGTTGATTATGCCGAGTCCATTTATATTAGACTTGTACTGATTTAATAACCTTGAAGAGATAAACGGTTAAAAAATTGGACTTGGTTTGCAAAATTTGAGTTGGCTGAGAAGCTCATCTCATTATATATTCATATTTCGTGGAATGTCATCTTTTTGTTTGTTTGTGATTATAAACAAAATTTACATTTTTTTCTTTCTACTTAAGATTGGATTTTGTTTTGCATTTTTTTGCCAAAACTGTTTGGTTTATTCACACAGGCTTTAAATCCACACTTCTATGAGTCCAGTTTGAAACTTCATAAATGTGTGGGTTCAGAGGGATTAAAAAAATCAAACATTCTTAAGTTGTGAAGTGAAAAAAATTGATACAATGTAACAAAATGGCAGAGAATATTGGCCCAGAGGCTATCATGGTGGCTGGTCTGAAATTTTGGAATAAGTGTATAAATGCCAGTATCATGATGTAAGTCATTTTTGTAATGATATTTCTGGAATGCTTTGGTTCTTATTATTTTTTCTGTTTTTGTGAGTACTTGATCACGGTACGGGTTTCATGTCATGGCCATTACCAAAAAAAATAGAATGTTTATGATGGCCATTAAGGGAGCGTTTTTGTATATAAGTTCTTCGACAATGCATTTTTTAATAACGTCGGCTTGGGTATACACTTGTATATATGTACAGGGGACAGATTATTCAGTGTTATTTCCCCAGACAGAGGACTTCATAAAAGCAACCCAAGAAGTATATCTAAGTAGAGTAAATCTATAAAAGTATTAAATTTTATTCTCAGTGTGAAAGTGAGAATGGATCAGCCCCCCAAAAAATCCAAAAACAAAAAGGATGTTTCTTGCGCTAAATGCAAAGGCAAAGCTTGGACAGCTTGAAGAGAGCATCAAGTTGAAAATGAATATGGTGGTGTGGCAGATTGCATCCAAAATCGTTTGCCTGACTGTCTACGGTACTTCACTGACACTGGGCAGGTACCTATGAGAATACAAACATGACAGATATAAACTATTGACGTCCAACCCATTAGCTGTTTAGATCACTTAGTTATGTTGTTGAATTTGGGTGGTGTGGATAAGTTTTGAGCAATTCCTGTTTTTGTCCGAAAGAAATACCAAGAAACTGAGGTAGATACCTTTAGCAGTGAAAAATGTATGCACCGTTTTTGCTGAGATCTACATGTATGTGCATGTGTGTGTTATCAGCATGGGAGTAAAGTTGGAATATTCTGCTCTGGTATTGGGCTTAATTCCAACTGATTAACCAAAGTGACATGCTGAGAATCCTGTGTGTTGATGTGTGTCAGAAGCCATTTTTAAAATTTGCATGCATCAATCCTTTCTATACCCCAAACCTGAGTGATCGAAGTGTGATGATACTGTTGAAAGATCTGTTTTACGTTGTAAGCCGACATTTTATTTGATTTTACTTTTTGTGTGCAAGACTCCTAAATACTGTTAGACAGCAACTTGCAATGACTAGATTTAGTCCATTTTACCTGTTCAGTTTTTGTTTTATTTTATGTCTGAGGTGCATAAAGTTAACATTGAACTTTTTAAGCTCAGTGATTCTGCAGTAGACGACATACAACACATTATTAAAAGTAATTTTTTAATGATTAAAAGTAATATTAAGGTAATGACTTAAATGAATAACATACCAAATGCAGACAGTTGTGAGGTCTGTAATGATGAGATTGAAAGACAGAGATTTCTTGTACTTTGTTCAGTACTATCTTTTCCTCCAAAGCCCTGCTTGATTCAGTGGAAAACCAAACTTTAGATAAACCTACATGTATTTAACCAAAACTAGATTTTTGAAGTATCGCTAAATTCTTTTGTATAGAGAATCTCTTTCCAAGGAAATTAGCTTTAACTTTGTTTTCATAGTTGGTTTTGAAAGTACTTGACTATTGCTAGCTTGCATTTGATAGGTTCATGTCAGTAGCCTTCACAAGTTAAGGTAATTCATTCAAAAGTAATCAAGTACTTTGAGGTGGTTGTCTCATGTTTGGCTGTCATACTGTATGAAATAAATAAATTGCAAACTAAAGTTAAAATTGTGGATATTGTACAAAACCAAGGACATTTGAACATACACCTGCTACTTAAAACATACTTTGACCATGTCATCATGGACTTTGGATATTAGGCCATCATGATTTGGTAAAGCAGAAACCGGATTTAGCCAAGACTGCATGTAAAAATGTGTAGTCATAACTCACTTTATATTGTCAAATGTTCAAAGTCACTGTAGGTGGTTACTGTTAATAATTCAAAGTACGTGTAGCATGTGAGGGACAATGCCTCATTGATTCTTGGCAGTTTTCAACCTTACACATGGCAAACGTAACTCTTTGGAGAATGTGCAACGTCTCCAACATTTTATTTATAAATTCTGTTTGTGTGGCTTGTTTTTAGTTGTTCTGGGTTAGATTTTTGTCGTATTTAAAAGTTAAGCCTTAGAAGTAGTTTCATCTGTCATTGTACAGGTATGGATCCCCACCTTCCTAAGAAAGTAATGTAAAGATTCAGGAGTGAGTGTTTTCCTCAAACCAAGTAGACTGTTATTCATGCTGTGCATGGCACGAAGAGCTGTGTTCATTTTTCAGGATTTTCATAGTACAGTAGAATACCAACAAGTGAATTACATTGTATTGATGAGAATGTGTCCAAGATTTGTTGGCATGTAATGTTTATTACAAACCATTGTAATATTTATTAACAAACCTAACAACAGAAAAATGTTGGCCCATGTTTCATGTGAATGGTAGATAAAAAATGTTCAAAGTGAAATTTGCCAAAGTTGGAGTGTCTTCAACATCGGCCAGTGTGCACCTACAGACTCACTATGGCAACCCAGATTCTCATTTGGTTTCGCTTTTGCATGGAGTGTCAACTGCCCTCTCTATCAACTGGTGGTTTCCCTGATATCTCTATCAACTGGTGGTTTCCCTGATGTCTCTATCAACTGGTGGTTTCCCTGATGTCATAGTGAATGTAGTCAAAATTCATTTTGTGAAGCTGTTAATTTGTTTTAAAAATGGTGTATCAGAGTGGCAACATTTGGGAGAAATTATAACAGTGACAGGTTTAAACTTCTTTATAATTATACCGTCACACTTGTTCTCCAGCCATCACAATAAGCCTTGTGTAATCTGAAAGTTGTGTGTGAAGTCCTTTTGTCAGTTTATGCAATGGCAGACAGTATATAAGGTCACTAATGCTAGTTTAAAATATGTTTTTGGGTGCTTTTTTGTAAGGACGACAATTAGTGTAGCAGTCCTAGAAACTGAGCACATTCTTAAATGATTTTTCCCCCCTCATGAAAAATGGAAAGTTGATATGAATATTCTTAATATAAACTCCATGCTGGTAATATAGGCCCCATAGGATAAAGCCTAGAACTCTTTTGTATCGGCCAGTAGAAAGATTAGCTAGAAATGTGCAATCCATAGAGAAGACTGGAAGATTGGAAAAGTAAGGAATCCAACAGCGGAAAGCAATCATAATAGACTGAATTTTGTCTTGTGATGATATTGAGTAATGTAGAGTCCACAACAGATGTGCTACCCAGCGACTGCTATATTCCTGTGTATGACTAGGGTAGACACCCCTCTGTATGGTACCCAGAAAGCCATAGTCAAACTGAAAGTTCATATTAACTACAGGTGTATAATGCTCTGATTTTTCTTTTGAGTGATCAGAGAAAAGTGGGGACAACTTTTGTGCCCATTGTGTGAGGTTCCGACTCAAGTGGCTTCACCAGTAATGTGACATTTGGTGAAATAGACCTTAAGGTTGTCAACTGAATACTTGGTTTTTTGGTCACCACACTGAACAGCCACGGTTTTAAGGTGTAATAATAATTTTTAAATGTCCAATGTTAGTGTTGGTGCATGAGTAAAACGTACAACCCAATCAAGTCAATGAATTGATATTGATGTGTTGGAGGGTCACATCCAGTAACTGTACCTTACAAAGTATTTAATGTTAAAGGTTCATTGATTAATACAGATCTCTAGTGAAATGTAGCTATGCAGAAATTGACAATTGAAATTATATGTCTCTCCCTGTACTGCCAGTGGCCCATATGCCACGTTTACAGTGAGAATTGTGCACTCTGACAACAGAGCGTATGGACTGTGACAGTGATCTTAGGAATTTCTGAATAATAATGGAGGAATTTTGCCATGGTTTGAGCTTGGGATAAACATTGGTAGAAAACCAGTTGTGTCTTGTTTTGTTTTTATATTTATGTGTGGATGTGATATTTTTTAAGTTCCATTTTCCACCACAGATTATCCATAATCCCAGTGTGATCTTTGTTGGGCGGTTTACCAAGCAGACTACCTTGTCTAGACTTTAAACTATTCAATCATAAATATGACTTGTTGAATTGTATCATTGCTTGTATTTGGCCATTGTATTGATAGGGCACCGTGAGGGTGTTGGTAGAGCAGTGTGCTCAGTTCCATTCTGCTAACTAGAAGCAAAAAGAGAAGTACTCCCACTTGTTTCCCATGTTGCTATGTGGATTCACATCATTCTGAAGTTTTTACTGAACAATTGAACACCTCCTCCCCTGTGTGTAGTGAGCATCTAACAAAAGTATGGTGATTTGCTATAGTCTAAGATGGAAATGCATGGCAGATCTTTTGTGCAGCTTTATATGCATGGCACGAAGTTATGTGGATAGAGCAGCAATAAGAGTGTCCTGACACCTTCTCCTGCCAAAAAGGAAAGCTTGTAAGGTTAGGTATCACACTTTGTAATTGTTCATATTCATTGATGTTGGAGCTCTTTGAGTTGTACATTGTAAATCCGTGGTGTAGGTATGCCCTTGATAAATACAGGTTACTGTTTGGAGTCTGGGTGGCCAGTTCATGTTGGCCACAGTTAGAGATGATGAACACAACAATTATATGAATGTGGGTGTGAATACAGTGATACACAATGAGATCTACCTTTTGCTACCTCTGGTAACATTGGTCAACTTATGCACAGTTGGAAAGATTGTTTCCAAAGCATTGATCTAAATATCCATGTTATACAAACCAATGTACATGTATCCCTTAGGATTCAATGGCACTGTGCACACTAGCAGTACTTCCCCTAGATAATACAACACAGGTAGATAATGGAGAGATGTATGTCGACATCCTCCTGTTTGCTGGTGGAATAGCACAGGTAACCAAATCTGACCAGGTATGGGAAATTCAGAGCTGTTTAGCATCGACTGTGACAAGGCAGTTTGTTTACAAAAGAGAAATCAATTGAAAAGCTTCAATCTGGTTGCACCAACATTTGTCTGTGACTTTAATACGATGAAGCTGTGCAAGACTATTTGAAAGGTTACCTGGGGGAAAAAAATTAATGCTGAGCACTTAATCAGATAAATCAGTCTTTAGGTATTGTGGTCAGTTGAAAGTGTGACCTGTTTGAGGTTTTCTACGTAACTTGATGCGTCTTTGAATGTTATTGAAAGTTGGGCGGAGCTTACAGTATTGTTTTGTTGGGGTTGGAATTTTGCTAGAGACAGCTGTACAGTTGTGATATTTTAAGCAAGATGGCATGGGTTTTGTGTCTAGGGGTGGTACTGCATTACAGGGATTGGAAAGTATCCATGTTGAAGTTCTTTACCAGTCATCAAAAGCCAAAACAATTTCAAAAGAGGGGCTTGGCATCTTAACTCAAAATATTTTTAAAAAGAAAACTGGTTTGAGTTTCGACTTCACTGTGCTCAGGTTGAAAGTAGGATTGATTTTTGATTGTGAGGTGTACTCATACATTGCACTGATCAACAAAACTTGAATTTGGATTTATTGTTTTGAATATCATTTGTTTACCAGAAAATGATATCCCAAGAAAGAAACACTTGAATTCAAATTTTTCAAAGCGATTCTTCGGTAAATTATTTTTCTAGGTTCTGTCTTCAAATGAGTCATTAGAATATTGGCTGCTTTTCATTTGAATATGAGTGCTAAGAAATGATCATGAATAATTACATTGAGAGTGCATACTTGTAATTAAATAAATTCAAAAACAACATGGTGTGATGGTTGTAATTCATGTTGGTAAGTTTCACTGTCGTGTCCGAGTATAGTTAACATTTGGAACTCTACAATCAGTCAAGCCAGAGAAGTGAACCAAATGAGGGGATGTGAGTTGAATGGAGGCACTGTGAAAACTGAGTCACTGGCGGTGTTGTTGAGTCTATCACAAGTTCTAGCACAAGACAGGTCATATGTAACAGGTTGACCCATGATAGAATATGTCATTTGAATAAGAGAATAAAATATACTTGGCCAGTCATAAGCATTAAGTACCTGCTAAGCACATTGCAATTCATAAATATCTTTGGAGTCAGTTTTAAAAAGTTTAAAAATTGCAAATTATCAATGACGTTTCAAATTTTTAGTTTTGGTTTTTTAAAAATGCCCCTCTATTCATGTTGGGGTTATTTTCCTCTTGAAAGCAGTAAGAAGCAATCTCCTTATATAGAAATTGGCATGTGTGGGGGGGCGTACTGCGTAAGGTGTGTACAGCCAGCCGGTGCTTTAAGACTGGCCATGTAACAGGCTCACGACTGATAGAAATAGCTTAACTGTCCTGCCTATTTATAAATCAGTGTTACAGGCTATATAACACTGATGCAAAAATATGTAAGACAGTATACCTATTCCTATTGGTCGAGAGCCCATCACATGGATAGGTGTCAAGTCCACTTTCTAACAGTTTTGGGGTTGGGGGGACTTGTGTATGTCTATCTCGAAATGACTGTTTCAGTATCCTCAACAGCTTTTCAATATAAAATAAGTAAATAAATGGAAAACTTAACTCTGTATCATTTCCATCCAATGTTTCCTGATTTTTTTAAGATTGGTATATATGAACAGATACAGTAAATATTCAGCATTCCTGTGGGTCAAATCTAAAAGATATTGGGCAGTTTGACTGAATATATTGAAAACTGCCCCTTAACATTGTTCAAGCTTACACCCTTTTTTGTTGATGAATAAGCTGGACATTACTTAAGCTGGAAGTTTTAATACTTGAAACAATTCTCAATGCAACAGAATGCCTCCTAAAATAGGGCTGCAGTTAAATTGGTGCTTTATTTCACACATCTTCACTGCAAAACACAACCTACACATACCAGTTCAACTTCAAGTTTAGAACAAAATTAAAACATCTGTTCTGAACATTTTAGAGGGCTCGTAAAGGAATTATTGGAACCTTGACACACCTGCACTGTAAGATATTTGTATAACATGATTTTCAGTAATATAATTTATACCTTCGTACATGTATGGCTAGCATCAAAGCTGGACTATAAGATAGATAAAAACAAATCCTCTTTTCAGAGCATACAAGAAAATACAGAGTCAAACTTGCTATCAAGGAACTACTACAGGAAAGAACCTATCAAGGTTCATGACTAAGTAGTGAGTTTGTAATTTGGGATCTTTACAACAGTGTCTGCAGATAATTGGTAAATGAAACCAAGCTCCGTTTTTAAAACTGCAAATAAAAAATAGTTGGCTAATATTTCCACACAAAGGAGGCATAGATGTCTGCAAGATACAAAAACAAATCTCTCACTGCTGCCACACAGAATTCCATAGACCCCTACTTTTAACCTGTTTCATAAAGTGGTTTTCACCCTTGCCCTCTCAATAAAGTTTTGTGATTATAAAAATGTCAGTTGATGCACAACTACAGCGGTCCATCCTCAGATCAACTGGAGGGAAATCCCAAAAGTCTTAGTATCAGGAGAGCTATCAAAAACCCTTTCACAAGTCCTAAGCATTTATGATGATAAACAGGTCACTGGCATAGATAAATCTCAATGGAGAAGCATTTTTCAAAGTTGTGAGAAACTCCATACTTGTTCACAAATACTTACAAATATGGAAGAACCAATGGACATAATACCAACCATTAAAATAATTATGGGAACTTCTGTTCTTTTAAATGAATTTTTTGTTCTGGCCTTATAAATAATATAACAATTTCCTATAAATAACTTCTCAGTCCAACTTAATTTCTAAAGGTACCCTGTTCACAAATTTACATTTTGCATATGTGTATCTGTAATTTCACATGGAAAGTAAAAATCTGCTAAGGACAAATTTAAGGCAACATAACCTGTCCTGAACCATGCATTTAATGCATGATACTGTACTGAAATACACGTACAAAGACATGCTGTTGAAATAAAGTTGAAAATTACTGCAGGGTATGTGTATTTTTTTTCAATTTCGCTCCAAAAAGTTAAATGTTTAAAAAGAATTTTTATGGATTCTTAGGAATGTCCATGGTAAAACTATATTTTTTTAATTAACTCAATGCCATCGTAATACTTAATATGACTGACCTTTAATAGGATTTTAATTTGGTTTTTCTTGCTAACTTCTGTTGGTTTTTTTCCAATTATTTTAGTTAAAATACCGGTGTAGGTTAGAAGGGCTCAAGTGTTGAATACAATTCCAAGGAGGTTCTAGAAATTCCCTGGGGGGGCCATTGTACCTCGTTTTTCACCATTGTCACATTTCACTGACTGCAACGCACTTACAAAAGGGACCTTATCATTTTGTTGAGCCTGAAAGGCTAAGGTAATGTCAAGCATTTTTGTTAAACACAGGTACTTTTCTTTAAAACAAACGCAAATGCCCCATCAAGCGCATGCCTACATCAACTTGTATTTTAGGATCACAAACAGATTGCCTTACTTTTCTTCAGCAGTTATGACCTTTACACTTGAGCTTTCAAGTTATAAATGCAAAAGGCTTGTAGGACTACACAAAACAATGCTCAAGCCATATTTGAAATTCCCATGGGAAGTATTTATTGTGCCAATAATATTTGTTGTTTTAGCACTTGTGACCTTGATCTTTGACCTTTCGGCCCCAAATGCAACACACTTCTTAGGATTATCAACAGCAATGCACAAATCAAATCTGAAGTTCATACATGAAGTCTTTCTGAAGTTATCGTGCTAACAAGAATCTTCCGGACACATTGACACGCATGCACACCCACCCAGAAAAGGGCAGAAAACACTATGCCCCTTGGACTTCATTGGCAGGGCATTAAAAAACTAGCACACATAGTGAGATATCTTTTCTATTGAATAAAGACATTAAAATTTTAGAGTGTTTCACACTGGGCAAAGAATTATGTTAGCGATTAGGAAGCTAAATATACATGTATTTAATGCTAGCTGTGTAGAAAAATATGAATATACCAAGTCTGAAAGATAAAAAAGTCATTTCAGTTTCACTGCAAACTTTTGAACATTTGAACCAGTTGCTGACTCATTTCTGACTGGCCTGGATGTTGTGTGTATACACAACAAATGGGTATCGGGCATGTACACACGTCCACTGTAGGAGACTCAACAAACAGTCTGCATTTTACCTGTCAGCCACCCCTATATAGATTGTCTGATCCTTTTACATGGACTCGGACACAAACAGGTTAATTGTTCAATCTTTGAGGGCTTGTGGCATAAGCCATTGAAGGCAGTTACTTTGTTTCACATTGCACACTGTGGGGATCTTGATTCTCCCCTACAAGGCGAAAGCAAAATGCCAAGCAATGACATGGTAAACTATTTCAAACATGATTGTGACCTCAGACCAATTTTGAGGGCTCAAGTTCAAGTCCTGATGCCTGGAGACACCTGCAGACTTCACAGCCTGTGCGCCTGTGAGTAGACCTTCATGGCTTTGATCTTACTTGCCACAACTGGCATTTCAATCAGTCGCAGGTATCTCGCCAACTCATCTCCATTGGCCGCCCGCCCCTTCATGTCTTGCCATTTCCTCAGTGTAGCAAAGATCATAACCTCGGGAGGATCATTCTTGTACGTCTTCTCAATGTGCGACATTTCCTCTTTGCTGAAGTGGAAGACACGCATGAGGTCATGCAACTCACGCTGGCGGACATTAGCTGCGACACACTGGAACATCTTTTCAAGAAGAACAGCTGCAAAATAAAATGTTAAATCAGTCATAAATAGCTCACTGAATGAATTTTTAAAATCCAAATTTACTTACATGTAGATGTGAAAACTGCTTTTTGTTAAACTGTCAATAAATTCTTCAAACTTCTTTTTGCACTTCTAAAGTCCAATATGTTAATCATGAGCAAAATAATTTCAAGCTTGTCAAAATGGTGGCTCCATGGGAGACTTGTTCAGGATAATTAAGGGAAATATTTAGTTCCCACACATGTAAACAGATGAGTTTCATGGAACAAACTGTGGCTGCTGCCTGTGTCAGTGGAAACAGAATCATTAATATTTAAAGTTTATCAGATTTTACAAATATATGTCATACACACCTGCTCTCTCTTCAGCTGAGAGCAGGAATCGTGTTATAGGCTCCATGGCTCCACCATCACAGACATCAGTAGGGGGATGGCACAGTGGGTTCTCCTGCAACCTCAAGTCAGTCAGGTTAGTCAAGCCATCAAATGTTACTGGCAGCTGCCGCAGCATGTTGCCCTCCAGGTGGAACTCTTCTAGGTGCTTCAACTGGGATATGGATTCTGGGAGCTCTACCAGACGATTGTCTGTGACATCCAGTTTGATCAGATTCTCTAGCTGTGATATCGTTGATGGGAGGCCTTCTAAGGCATTGTGTGACACATCTAACTCTTCAAGGTGTTGGAGCACTTGGATAGTGGACGGCAGATAACTGATCTTAGTGCCTTCCGGTTGGGAGAAGTGGAGGATTCTTAGATTAGGAAGGCCACAGAGCTGCAGTGGAAACATTCCATAGCAATTATTGTTAAGATTCAGCTCCTCCAGCAGCTCCATCTTTTCCACATCATCTGCCATGTCCATTAGCCGGTTGTCAGACATGACGAGTTTCCGAAGCCAGGACAGAGAGCAGAGCTCCTCAGGAAAGTTCTCAAAGTGATTGTGGCTCAGGTCTAGTTGACGGAGGTTGACCAGATTTGTGACTGCAGATGGAAGGGAGGATATGGAATTCTCTGTTAAAGAAAGGTACTCCAACATCTGAACTTCACAGACTTCAACTGGAAATGTCCCCAGGCAATTTTTGTTCATGGTTAGCTGCCGCAAACAGTACAGGTTCTCTACTTCCTTGGGGAGACCTGTCAACTTGTTCTGATCAAGTGTGAGGAGCTCAAGCTCTGATAAAGAGCACACTCCCTCTGGAAGAACTTGGAACTTGTTGTCATGAAGCAGAAGTTGGTTCAGATGCCTTAAATTGGCAATTTCAACTGGCAGGCCCATCAACTGGTTCCCTGAGAGGTCAATTATGAAGAGATTGTGGAGAAGACACAAATCATCTGGTACTTCTTCCAGGCAGTTTTGTCCAAGATAAAGCTCCGACAGGTCACTGAGATATCTGACAATGGCTGGAAGTTTGCTGAGTTTGTTAGAGTCAAGGCCAAGAATCTCTAGGTTTGTCAGATGCTGGATTCCATCGGGAATCTCCTCCAACTGATTGCTGTTCAGTCCTAATGTTTTTAACTTGTCAAGATGTCTAATTTCGCTGGAAATCTCTGTGATGAGATTGTGTGAAACATTGAGTTCTTGCAGCTCGGGAAGCCAGTACACCTGCACAGGGAGGATTCGGAATGCATTCTTCTCCAAATTGAGTTCTCTCAGATTGAACAGGTACCCAATGTCAGCTGGCAGTGTCTGCATGTAATTTCCACTCATGCTGAGCTGAACCAACTGGTCCAATAAGCACACCTGCTTGGGAAACTTTCTGAAGTTGTTGTTATTCAGACCAAGAATTCTCAGGAAGTGTAGCTGATTGAACTGTAGTGGTAGTGCCTCCAACTTGTTTTGGCTGAGGTTGATGACATTTATTTCTGACAACATGCAGAACTCATCAGGCAATTCCTGCAGCTGGTTGTCATTCATGTGGAACTGGCGGAGCATCTTCAAGGCTGCAACATCACTTGGTACTTCTTGAATGTCATTACCACTGAGATCAAGAACCTCCAAGTTTGTTAGCTGACAAAGCTCTGAAGGGAAGCTGGTCAGTCCACATGCCTGTATAACAAGAGCTTCAAGACAGCTCAGCTGGTGGATCTGCTCAGGAATGTCACATAGACTGTTGTTATTCAAAAGAAGACAGTGGATGTAATTCAGTTGGAATGTCTTTGGTGGGACTTCTGTGAGAGCCTGATCACTCAGATCAAGACAGTACTTGCCGTTGGGACTCAAGAACACCTGCGAGTTGAGATCCTCCATGGATGCACTCTCCAGAACTTCTCGCAGCAAACTCAGCTTTCCCTGCTTATCCCCTACTGCTTCATCTGATACACCATTCATGCTGGCCCTCCAGGAGACTTTCTCTGGACTGATACCATGGCGTGCATCATAGGATCTCCTGTTGAGTTCCTGAGTGATGAATGCATCTTTTTCATCATTAAAATTCTCTCCTTCCATCTCTATATTACTGTGAAGGGGGGTATTTTCCGAGACCATATTCCCATTTTGTTGTGCCATTTCTCCTTCAGCCATTTGACTCATTTCTGAGATGTCTCTGCTTTCAGAGGCAGTCTCTGTCGCTGTAGAGGCTTCTAACTTAGCAGATACATCCATCCTGGATCGTTGAGTCATGTGACTGATGACAGCATCACTGGCTAACTGTGAAAAAGATAAGATAAAATCATACCAATTAACACTGGCAATTCGTCATGCATGACACTGTCAATCATTCAATGATTGAATAACAGTGCGATCGTACTGTCGTAGTGAGATGACACAATTGTTGAAGTAAAAAAGGGGGCAGTGGATGATCATATAGTCATGATAATGTTAATACAGCTGTTCAGATTTTAAATACTGAACTCACAAAAATAAACGTTTGGCTAACAAACATTTAGCCAACAAACTGTGCAGCAATCTAGCCAAATCTAATTATATGATATTTTGTACTAAACAACAAAAAGACATTCAAACTTTCCCTTTGGTATTAAATGGCAAAACGTTGAATAAAGTAACAAGTTCAACATTTTCGGGTATAAATATAAATGAGCACTTATCTTGGAAGAGTCATATAAGTGTAGTCTCGAGTAAAGTATCAAGATGTATTAGTATAATGAATTGTTTAAAGTCTTTTCTCCCATGTAATATTCTGTTAACTCAGTACAATTCTTTTGTGCAATCGTATTTGAATTATTCTATTTTGACATAGGGAGGTCCTTTATCTAATTGTGACCAATTGTACACCTTACAAAATAATTTACTTTTATTCTCACTGAATAATTTCTCATGCTGGATATTATGACCACACGGTCCCATTATTGTCAAAACATAAAGTGCTAAAGGTATTTGACCATAATAAATATCAGTTAGGTAAATTTATGTATAAATGTATGAATGATAAGCTGTCACTGTATTTTAAATCATACTTTAAACTTACGTCAAATGTTCACTCATATCATACCAGAAGTATCTCTCAAAAGAAATTATACAATGTATGTTGATACCAATAGAACTTCATGACACAAAATAGTCTTGTACAATGCGGTGTGCAATACTGGAATAGCCTAAATGAAACTATAAAAGCAGCGCCCACTTTATTAGCATTTGCTCTAATGTGGAAAAATATAATTCTTTCTGCATATATCACCTGTGGAATTGTATTTTGATGCGTTGTATTATCTCCTGCCTGTCAGTGTTTGTCCGTATGTGTATCATTGCCAAAAACATGTTCATGTCTTGTATTGTCCTATGTTATAATATGTATGTCTGTCAATAGGTTAGGGAACAAAAGCAAATGCATGCTTCAACCTTTACCTAAATGTTGTTCTTTAACGTGTACTTTATCTTTCTGCTTGACATTGTACATTCTAAGGCAAACTATCATGACTATTGTAAAACTTAATTCGTCTTCTACTCTGTAACCATGGTATGAACAACATTAAATAAACGTCTGTCAAATAAAAAAAATATATTAAACTGTACATAAGTCACTATTAAGTGACATACAATTATTTATACAGTATGACTGATTATATGATGAAGAACAGAACTTACTTTCACAAGTTCCCTGAGCCAGCAGCACAGTAACACGTTCGTTTTCATGTAACCGGGCAACTGTTTGCCGAGTCCAGGACACAGGTGTCTGGACTCCCACTTTCGACTTTTAGCACTATTTTAGCGGCGGAAACCAGACCATACGAGATAGTTGATTAATTGATGAACAGCGCCTCCACTTGTTAGACTTCTCGGACCGTGCCGTGCGCCACCGGTGGCAGAACGATTTTCAAGGGGGGGGGAGAGTTCTGCGACCGTCAGGTATGCATTAAGGGGATGGGATGTCCCCCAATCGAAAAAAAGTGTGGGGGAGGGGGGCTACTGGCCCCTCTGCGAGCTGCGTCCCCTTCCGCCGCCAGTATAGTGCCGCGCTCACCAATGTTGTTGCAGAACTTGTGCGTTGGTGACGAAACTGCTGATGATGAGATCTGTTTGTATTGCCATTCCGTGTTTAGTTAACGAAAAAAGTGCGTTTATAAGTCAAAACTCAGACATGGAATAACTTACCACAACATCTGAAATCTTCACGTCCAACAAGCGTCCATTTTTTGTCCGACAGTTAAGACAACTTAATTAGTTTCCTGTATATTTTGTGATGTTATTGTATTGCATAATCGTGCTGAGGTACATTGCCCCGAGTGGTATTTTGTCTATTTTTGTGAATTTTGTGCAATTTCTTCTGGTTAAATCTGAACAACGAGTTCTTATCTATTTTGCTACTTTTAATCCTTGTTTAAAATTTTGCTTGTAATATTGATATTTTTAATATTCTTAAGGTGTATAAGCTGGGATCCATGGGAGATCAGTGAACTGGCTCACTGAATGGATTACCTAGGATAAAGAAGAGATCAGTAAATAAATTAATAAAACGCGTTTAAAAAAGTTATCGTAACGGAAGTATTTAACAATAATAAAGTGCGACGGACTAAGCAAAACTACAAGACAGAAATTGGATGTCAATAAGAAACAAATCGCACAAACAAGAAATTTTTATCAACTTTGAGTAAAAGCCATGGAGAGCCGTAAAGCTATAAAAAGGAAAAACCAATAGTTCAGGTGTAAAAACGGGGGCGTGTACTCAAAGCAAGTTAAATCTCGGAACAAACAACCAAAAACTCTTGGGTGAAACCTGAGGACCTCTCATTTACTTGGAAATACATATAAAATCTACCCGCTGGGAAAATCAAGACTGAGGGACAAATAGTGAAAATCAAAGATCGGCGCAAGATGAGCAACTCGGTAATACCACTCGATGCCTCACCGTCGCGCAGTACAAATGCATGCCCGACGTTAGGGCACTTGGTGAAATGTTAAGAATGGAGTCGCTTGAGGGCGCTAGAGTATTTTGCAGGTTAACCATAAGAAGGCAAATGAGTACTAAAGTTAGTCACCCAGTTTTGCATGTTTTGTGTCAAATTGTTGCTGCTGCAGCACGGCCTGCGTTTGATCTGAATTTCCTCAGTCATTCTGTCGAACCTCACGGAAGGCAACAGGGTAGGCGTAAGTTGTTTCTTTCAATAAATAATATCGCATGCCATTTGTGGTAGGGAGGCTCATAATTTTTTCAACTAGGCCTAGGGCCTATTTTTGTCTGTTTTCTTTTTTGACTTAATCTTGGAGTTGGAGAGAATATCATAAGATACATTTTGATATTATAATTTTGGATTCTATCCGTCCCTGCAAAGCAAAGAAATACTGATTTAAAGTAAGGATATTTTGAGATGTTTGGGAACATTTTTTGTAAATGTGTAATGCAGAGCAAACTAATTTTTGTATACACAAAAATGAGTGTGCAATTTCACTGAAATGCTTAAAATCCATAGGCCTATCATTCTTATTGTCATAAAATCTTTGTTCTTATTCGTGCCTTATTTCAATGAATTAAGTAGTTGGCTTCTCTGGAAATTAAAAAAAAACACGAAATTGGAAATTAAATAGAGATGATAGAGAAACCAGAGCATGTAGGAAAAAAACAAAATTTTAATCACAATTTCCTATTTAAGAAAATGAGTTCCAAATAAACAGCACCCTCACTCATTTGGCATGTTTCTAATTGTGGTCATAATGTGCCTGACGGTATAGTCACCACCAGAGCAAGAAGGATTGTAGACCTATGTTTGGAAAGAGTTCCATATACAGACACCGCTTGACACCCTGTGCACAAACCCTATGGGACTGGTCGGAAAATTCTAGGTGTTTTCTAGGTAAACAACTTGGTTTTTCCCTCCAAAATGGAACTTTTCTGGACATGATTTTCTTTCTGACGGCTATTAATAGGTCCTTGTAGCCTGGTGTCCATATATGGAACTCTTCCCTTGCATGCTGTATGTCTTAATTAGTTGTTCTTTACTGGTCAAAGATTTTATGATTGATAGTTTGCCAACTGATTCACCCAAAAGCAGACGTGTTATTCTGACCTCATGCTAGAGCATTTTCCAACCTCAACCAATCATGCATATATGCAAATGAGCTGTTTCGACCGCTCAGGCGACGGTGTGAAGCAGCGTACCACATGTCATTCAAGGTTGGGTCCCACCTACATGTACGTTCTGAAAAAGTTGCTTTGCAGTTTCTTTAGGTTTACTCCACTATGCCAATAGATCATTTTGAAGAGGCATTAGATAGTGAAATTTGTGAAATTTATTTGCTATTGGTCCCCCCCTCCCTCTAAATATGATTTCGTCCCAAGCAGAATGCAACCAATCAAGATTTTCACCCGTTTGCATTGCCAAAACTCTGCGGCACTGGGTGCATTTATTTGCCCAGGTTTTTTGAATGAAAATGAGGCTCCTCCTATAGCAATGCACGTGACTCATCATTTGGCTTTGTAATAAATACATGTATATATCCACCCTCCATTTTTCTGGAGGGGCATCAAAGCGTTTGCACCTAGTATGCAGTTGTCATCTGTGCTATTGATTTTCCAGAATAACAGGCACATTTAACTCATGGCAAATTAGCACACATGCAGCCCTAAAGTGGCCACCTAAGCATGGCCGCCTTAAATTTATCATCAGAAAGACATCTTTACGTCAAGGATGAATGAACCGCGTCGCGATGGAAGCAGACTTACTGGTATCAAAGTATCTTGTTATAACCTGAAAACAAAACAAAACTATATGAGTGTTAAGATTTAGGCCAAAATTCAGATTTGGGTGGTGACTATACTGCCATGCATCATTGCACAATGGTGGAAAGGCAGTGTGGGAAGGAATGTCTTTCTGCCATTGTACAAGATCACCCATGCAGTATTAGCAATAAGGCTTATGAACTAAGGCTGGGATGTTTATGTGTTTAAGATTTTCCCAAACGTTTAATCTGAAGGGCCCCTTTTAGAGGTTTGCTGTTTCGATTGATGCAGTCTGGCGTTCACTTTTATTGTAAACGATGCCCGTAACATACTGTTTTTTCCCCTTTCAGCATCCATGTACTTCTGGAGAAAAAAGGGTGATTCTGATTTCTGAAACATTAAACATCGCTGGTTTTAAATGCCCCATCATCAATCTATATCTACACTTTTTACATAGGTTGGACCATGTGCATTGTTGATCTGTATAATTATGCATCACCAAGCTAGGCAGCGACAGCCTCTGTAAAGCATTGGCTAAATGTTTAAATGGCATGGGAAAGTTTTTGTAAATATTTTTCCAATCAAATGTAAATTCCCATCCTGACTATGAACATCCCGGAATGCCATCTAGAAATTTGGAAAACCTACATGTACATGGATGAGCAGATGAGACTTCATTATTTAGACAAGAAAGTGACCCCTGTTATGCTATTAGTCATCTTCCCATACCTGCAAAGAAGATAGGCCCACTAATATTAATGATCACTTGCATTGCAATGTTCTCGCATGCAGAACAGCACACCTAAGGGCTGATCATAGTTGGTATACATGTGCCGTACACTGATTACATAGCGCATACATGTCCAAACAAAGGCAGTGATTAATTTTTATGCATACAATTTTTTTGTTGGATTTATAAACTCTTTTTACCATGCGGCCATATTTTGCCCTTTCCAATGGAAAAAATAATGATTTTGCTTAAATAGGCCTAATGAAATTTTTGAATGAAGGAATAGTTTTGGCAGCCATTTCAGCGGTATGCAAGCAGTGCATGGAAATTCGAGATGTTCATTCTGATGGCCTTACTGCCAGAACTTTGAACTGTAAGGTTTTCACAAACTTACACAGATAGAAAGATAGACATGGACATGTACAACTAACAAGTGGCCTAATACCAATGACCTAGCACCAGACTAGGGCCAGTCTATTGGACTCCCTTCGTATCCTTGGCCCTACACCCAACCTCCTTTCAAAAATGGGGACTTTGTGAAAACCCTTTGTTTGAGCTCCATTTTTCTTACACGGCTTCACTCACCCGATTTGGTAATTAAGTCACCATTAGTACATTTAGGGCTATTCTCTGTTATTGATGTTTTGATCTCTAACTTGTCGTCTCAACATGGCCATTCGTTTACTACACCGATTCATTCCCAAGTCATTGAATGAGTGATAAACACAGTCAGGATCTCTTTGGTCTGGGAACCATTTGGCCGTGGTAGTTCAGTATTGATGTGGACATTTATAGTGAAACAGTATAGGCTTACAGAGTGTGACCTGAATTTGTAGCACTACATGTATGTCACCAGTAGGCGTATTCATGTATCCAGCTGCTGCCTAAGGACAAATGTGTGGGAATTTTTCTTTGTTTTTCTAGTGCAAGTACCTAAGTCCTTACAAATGTCTGTATGGAATTTCATGTGAGATTTACAAATGTAAATGGAAAGTGGTACCAAGGACTTAGGAGGAATGGTTTTTATCCTAGCATTCCTGGGTATTTGGGCTAGAAACCCTGCAAAATTTGCATCATATAGTGCACGTACAATGTATGTCAAATGAAGAGTCTACTTGTATGGTTGCCTGCCACTATACATGTAGGATCCAATTGTGACATTGTTCAATGGGAATCTAGCTCGCATAGTCTCAATATCAGCAGTTTGTTTACCTGCTGTTGATTGCCCAGTGATAGATACATGTACTAGGTTAGGGTTAATTAGGTCAGGATTATGAAATCATATTTCATGACATCTCTGGTATGAATTTGTACGTCATAAAAAGGAAAAAAACAAGAGAGTGCCGAGTTGGCATTCCCAGGACTTTGGTAGCTGATGGCTCTGGTATAAAATTGCTTACATACTGTATACATGAAAGTGATATAAACAATGTTCCTCTTAGGACTAATAATTGTACTTGTGTTAATATTTTTTCAGCAAATTGGAGCACAGCCCCATTATGGATGAGGAATACCAGCAATCCAGTGTGGATAATGATGCTGTAGCTGAGCCGGTGGCCGATCCTCCTGTATCCCTATTACAGTCGGGAGATCCAGAAGTGACAACATTGCCATCCCAACAGCTAACAACTCCATGCTTGTCCCAACCGTCAGAGGCTACAGTGACATTTCCACCATCTTGTAGTACCTCAGCATCATTTTCTTCTAGCTACCTTCGACAAGGTGTGGATTTGACAGCTTTGACTCCCGGTGACATGCCGAGTGGATTTGGTGGAGATATGGCCCACAAGTGTGTCAAGTGCAGTTCCAGCTTCAACTCCTCGTATGAACTTTCCATACACTGGCAGGAAGAGCACAGAGAAAATTACAAGTGCAAACGCTGTGAGCGCTGCTTTGCCAAGAAGCATAACCTCTTGAGGCACAACTGCGTGAACGCCTGCAATATCTGCGGTCAGCAATTCACCCGCCGCTACAACCTGAAACTGCACATGCAGGTGCACGGAGACGGCTCCAAGATGTACAAGTGTGAATACTGTGGCAAGAGCTTCACACGGCGGTACACGCTGCTGACACACACACGCTCCCACAGCGGCATCAAGCTATTCAAATGCAGCATCTGCGGGAAGGCTTTCACGCGACAACACACGCTCAACCTGCACCTCAAGCGCCACGTACAGGGGCAGTCCAAGGCCAGCTTTTTCTGCAGGAAGTGCTACGCTGTCTTTAATGATGCAGTTAGCTTACAGTTGCATCGGGAAAATGAACACTCCAAAGCAAAGAAGGAACAAACTGTACAGAATTCTGCAATGTCTCAGGCTGTCCAGTCTTCTGCAAATGTTGTGTTTCCAAACAACTGTGCTGGTTACATTTATGGAACCGAGAATGTAAGTCTTCCTGAGTCCTATCACGTTGGCCCCTATTACCAACAAGAGGATGTAAGCCAACTTCAAAACATTCAAAGAGATGGCAGTTCTTCCAATCCCAACATTGAGCAGGGAAGCTTTAATGACAGCAAGGATAACAGCTTGATGCTTGAAAAGTCTAGGCACCCAGCATCCTTGGAAAAGCAACATTGGTTTAATGAGAAAGATGATAGTCAAGATTCTTCCCCTGGTCAACATGATCCACCGGCTTTGGAGGAGAATTCGGCTGTACAGGGTTCCTCAACCAACATCGTCACTGTAGTGGACAGTGAGGATGAAGCGTTGAAAGAACCTCAGTGTTCAAATGAATTGGTTGATGTCAGTCAAGGCACTATTGGTCTTGATGATAGTGGTTGTGGTTCAGAGGTGCATGTTACGGTTGGCCGTGACACGGAACCAGTAGAGGAGACACGGAGGTCATTATTTCCCATGGACAACAGCAAACGGGACAAGAGGATGGGACATCGCATGCACCGTCCTTTCTATAGTGGCTGGAAACACGGGGACAGAATGGTGAAAGAAACCTCAGAAATCCGAATAGACATCGTGGATCCCAATTCTCTGGAGGAGATCAACCCTCCCTTGACGCCTCCACGAAGTAGTGATACCTCAACCCCAAGATTAAACCAAGCTTCCTCTGAATCTGGGAGCCCAAGCACTGCGTCGATCCTGGAGATGAGCCCAACTTATACCAGTCAGCATCATGCCTCCAGGATGAAACAGTCACAGGGTGCCACAGCCGGTGTTTCACAGAACAAGTCTTGTTCTTCAAGTAGGTTACCTAGTCAAGAACAGCCAGCCCTTCACAAAAACACTGCATATCGCAGTGGCGATAAGATGCACAGTGCCTTGCAACCTGGGGGTAACAGTTCTGACTGCAGCTCCTCAGAGATGGCTGCCCAGCATATAGCGAAGCATAGTAAGGACAACCCTGATGGTGACGTTGACACGAAGTGGCGCTGTGCCCACTGCGGAATCACATTTGAAGAAAGTCTGATGTATGTTGTACACATGGGTTGCCACGGGCAATTGGACCCATTCCAGTGCAGCATGTGCGGACTTAAGTGTTTAGATCGAATGGCATTTACTCTGCATATAATCGGTGGAAAACACATACATGTAAGACCTAAATCTTGATGGCCAAAATGTTTACTATATTTTGTGTTCGAAATACAGATGCGAACCTTGTACAAAAAAGTCTCTTGACTTGACTAGGTAAAGTCAAAAACATTTGTACTTGGAGTGGAGTAACCTACATACATGTACATGAACAGTGTATCTTGTATTTCACTTATTACGCAGCATACATGTACAATAAATATGTTTTGTTACAATGCAAAATATGGACACTCTACTTTTGTGGTGAATCTCTTGTTGAAAGCCACATTGTCGGAGAACTGTCACAATTGTATTCAGGCTCAAGTACTGTAAATTAGTGACTGTTTCAGAATAAGGTCAGAACTGAGGTCAAGGTTGATCCCCAAGAGCCAGTCACAGACTTTTCTGCATTATTACAAAGTCTGCTTGAGCTTAACCCTGGAAAATAGGCAATCTCACCTGTTCACTCACACAGGCTTGAATGTTGAGATATGTACATGTACATGTGTAAGTTTGATATTGATTGATCAGATTCAGTCAGTCACTTTTGTACATTTAAATTTGGATTAAAACTAGCTAAGCTTTGTGTGGTTTCTACGCACCCAGAGGATGTTATCTTACCAAGGATGTTACAAAAAGCCAACCATGGGTTTTTTGCTCTCCTGGTGGAAAGGATTGATAAAATACTGAATTAAGGAAAGATAGAGGCTTGTGAAAACATGTCCATGTACTAGTCCATGTCCATGTACTAGTCCATGTCCATGTACTAGTCCATGTCCATGTAGTAGTCCATGTACTAGTCCATGTCCATGTACTAGTCCATGTCCATGTACTAGTCCATGTCCATGTAGTAGTCCATGTACTAGTCCATGTCCATGTAGTAGTCCATGTCCATGTACTAGTCCATGTCCATGTAGTAGTCCATGTACTAGTCCATGTCCATGTAGTAGTCCATGTACTAGTCCATGTCCATGTACTAGTCCATGTCCATGTACTAGTCCATGTCCATGTAGTAGTCCATGTACTAGTCCATGTCCATGTACTAGTACATGTCCATGTATGTTCAAGGTGCAAGAGTAAGTAAGTAAGTTTGGTTGGATATTGTGACGGCATGGTGTATTAAATGTCATGGGCTTCAAGCTAATGTGTGTGTCTGTACCCAAAAGAAATGTGTGAATTCATACAGTTACAGCGTACTTGCAGCTTCATTGGGTCTGCTGACTCAAAGAATGAAATAAAGTTTCAGTTTATTCCAAAAGTTTCCTGGCACTGAACAAAATCATTTGATTGAAGATGGGGCAGCTTTCTACTGCGCTGTGCAACACCACAAGCAGACATAAAATGTCATGCAAATATGTCATACAAAAATTGACTGCTTCAAACAGCATAGTGAAAGTATCCTCCCAGGGTGATCAATTGATCATTTTATTTTGCTAAGGAAAAATGCAATGTACAGTTGATCTACAAGGAAGGCTGGATTTATTGTGCCACTTAAAGCAGTCAGCATTTGTTCATAACATCTCACCCACAGATTCTGCAGTTGTAGACAGTCTAGTAATTGAAAACTTGAAATCCACACATACATGTACCTTAATTAAGATAAAAGAAAGTGCTGCCATCCAACTTTGTGGGTATCTGTATTTGCAGATCTAAATCACGGGACTATGTAGTTACCTAGAGTGTAGTACTGTAGTGCTTTGCATAGCATCTACATGTACCATGCACGGTACATGTACATTTAAGGATGATATAGAAATTGAAAAAAACGAGATGGTCTCAGCCTATCAAAAGACAAAATTTGTGGGTGAGGTGTTAACATGTTTAGTATACATGTACATCCAGCATTTTAGCAGTATTAATTTATTATCTAAGGTACATGTATTAAGCAGATTTACTTCATTACTGAAGCAAATTCTACTGAATTGCACATTACTGCTTATGCTCTACATGTAGGTCCTATGAATACTAGTCGACCAAGCTACCCTCTGTCTACTGACGTAATCTTGGTCAGTGTGTGCAGTAACGTACATTTATCCACTGACAAGCATTATTTCTTCCTGTTTACGCATTGCTTTTCATGCACAAAACACTGTAGTTGATGGTTTTGTGTGTCAAAGTTAAATGTAAATATACAGCGCAGTTGACCATGTCTCAGTCAAGTGTGATATAAATACATGTGCATGTCGCTCTGATAACACTCTGAAAAGACGTTGTCTTGTTGGCTGATCAGAATTCTAGATGCGGAGTTGTGATTCCACTTTTATTAGGAAATGGTCCCCATAGTGAATAATTGCATGTTGTTGAGACTTAGTTCTGGAAGGTGCCAAACAAATGCAGAATGGATTACACAGGCCTACATGTACATGTATGTATGTTCAGTTTCCTTTAATCTTGTGCTACAAATGAAACACCAGAATTCCAACAATCTTAATCAGTCATGTTATAGAGAGACAGATTAAATGTCTTGATGAATTCTTACATTGAGTAATTAAATCATTGTGCACACAACCTGCAAATTTGTAATTGTTGCTAGTGAATAAGGGTGGGTCAACAAATGGGATCATTTGTTTTTTAATGTATACTGTAAGACTGCATGTGCACTTGTGGCTGGTGACACTGATTCGGTTCCAATCTGTTCGTGACCAGATTTTTCAAAACATTTAAACGGAACCACCCTTTTTAGAGGTTTGACATTTTAATTGACGCAATGTGGCATTCATTATTATTGTAAACGATGCCTGTTATGTACTGGTTTTGACATACTAGTTTTTCCCATGTACTTTTGGGGAAAAAGTGGATTCTAAATAATAAACAATACTTGTTTTAAATGCCTCAACATCAATCTACATTTATACATACATGTACATGTACATGTAGATTGAACCATGTGCATTGTTGAACTATATATTTATGCATCAGAACGAGGTAGGCAGCAGCGGCCTCTGTAAAGTGTTGGCTAAACGTTTAAACATGTAAACAGTATGGGAAAGCTTTCTAAACGTTTTTGAAATCAAACGTAAATTTCCACCCTTACCATTGAAAGCTGAAATGGATTCCTGGATGGAATTTAAATTGTTTCCAAAAATACTGGAATTGACCAACACTAACAAGGTCCACCACCGGCAAATTGTTAATAAGAAAATAATTGTGGAAGAGTGAGCCTTGATCAGATGACTGTAGAAAGTTTCCTTTGTTTGCAATATCAATGTTGCCAGCATCAGTGGTTTATAATCCTTAGCCATGTAAGATGCAGTTTTTATGCCTTCGTAGTTACCATTTGAACCTTGAAAAGAAGTGCGTGTACATATATTTCTACTTTTGGGACATGACTACATGGATTGAGACAGATTGCTCAGTTGCTCTATGCAAACTACGGTTAATGCCCTAATGAGGGGATTTTTTGTCTTTTAAAATCTCACAAAGGGAGGGCTTCGGCTCGTTTTGGCCAAGCATTGACATTCTGATTTTATTGAAACTTTACTTGAAGTTTAAGTTATCTGTATAGCCAAAGTGTTAGCCAAATTGGACATTGGAAAATGAGTATTTTACAGTACCGTCCATTGGCACTTCTTGACGTTGTAAATGGCTTTGAAATATTGTTCCTTTGTTTCAAAATTTTAATACATGTACATGTTGATTCATTGTTTATTTATTCAGTAGAAACATTTTCTGGATTAATATATTATTATTTATTCCAAACCTCATTCATGTCCTGTCACCCTGGGTGTACCTTAATAGTTGCATTTTTTTTCACATTTTGTGAATGTAATACTGTGTTGCTGATGATGCAATTACTGTCTGACGTTGGACTTTCCCAACAATTTATAGGATTTACATGTGTTTTGGTAAAAAGCCTTGGTGCAAGGCCAAATTGTGTAATAGAAATTAAGAATAAGCAGCCATATTACAAGTACATACAAGTTATGCAATAATAAGCATGAAAGATTATTACATTTCTGCACATGTATGACTTTATATACTAGTTTATATACTGAAGATGTCTGCTCACCTTTTGAGTCTGATTTTACCATCATCTCACAATGAATTTTGGATATATCAATATTCCACTCTGAGGATCTCAACAAGTTGGATTGGTACCTGTACTTCCATTTAAGCCGTAGGTCTGTATCTTGCCTTTTTAAAGTTGACTTGGCAGGATCATTGATCTTAACAGGTCATCATCCCAAGTTCCTTATACTAGACTTGGTGAAGTAAAATGTCATATGACATCAAGCATGTATGTGAAAAACCAAATAGTTTGGGGGAGGTTTTTTTTTTGCGGAGGGCCAGTGAATTGACTAGATCGTGATCTTTTGATGGGTTGATCCTTTCTGGTGGATTCAAGCTGAATTTATTAATACATGCTTTGGGGTGGAATGGAAGTAAAATGATCCTAATTGTCTCATCCCCCCTTCAAAAAAGGGCAAAAACACACATTTTCTCTTTTTCTGCAGAAATTGAGGGCACCCCCTCAAGTCTGTCAATACATAACATTCTACACTCTGAGTATTAAGGATCCTACAGATGCCTTGTTTAACACTTAAGACATGATCAGGCAATATATTCTAAATGCTAAATCCACAATATGTAATGTAGGGTCTATGCTTAAATTATAGAAAACACATTTCATGTACATGTACACAAGTACAAGTTCAGTTGGAAATTCCATTCAGTTTAGTGCTTCCTCCATCCATAGAGGGGGGACAAACGTTGCTAGCTCCGACTCGAAACTCACAGCGCTTTAGAAAAGAAAATCAAGTTTTCAAAACTGGCTTGTAGGCTTTAGTTTTATGCCTTTTCCAAATTTCATGAAAAACGGAGACTCGACACACCGCTGGCGTCAGCCTTGGGTACGTAGCAAAGATTGTATAGCGCCGCGCGGCGCTATACAATCTTTGGTACGTAGAGCCGGCCGGCCTAGCCTAGCCTAGCCAGCCCTTTCAAGCATTGGCCATAAATCGTCACTTGGTGGCGCTGTATGTACGTTGTACATGCATCGGCAAAGATTCGGCATGTTCGACTCCTCAGACGAAAAAGATTACATTCGTTAGCGCTGTTACAGAAATACAGCATTTCTTCAAGATGGCTAGTCTTTTATGGAGTAAAGGTACCTTACTCTGCGTATGTGGACCATCGTTTCAGATTCTTTGCCAAAGGTAAAAAGGTGATTTGCACCTACATGTACATGTATGTACATGCCTACCGTGTACGCGTAGGCCCCACGTCCACTCGGCATGCTCGGACATTAGGCCTCGGGGCCTAAGCTACATAGTCTTAGGCAGCATGTTACTTCAGTGTACTTAGGCCGGCCTAGGCGATCATACTAATTAACACTCAACACACTGCCAACCTGCAACGGACCGTCAACACACCATCAACACAGCGTCAATACCTCCAAAACATGTTTAAAAAAACAAAAGAAGCAGTACTCGACCATAAACATGATAAAGTGTTTGCCGAAAGGATAATTTGGCTAAACCTCAACAGGTTAGACTTTGGAAAATTGCTGTTTCAATTTTGCCAAAATTGTCTCCTTGCTTGCTTGCTTGTTCAAACTAGCTCAGAAATCTGCAGCCATGTTGCCTCTGGGACAGCTGAGACCATACCATTAATGCCAGTACGGAAGTCTGGAAGTGTGACGTCACTGTGAACTAGCCCCACTAGTGTGGCACGGACTCTCGCTACTGCTCCATCCTTAACCACACATCCGTATGGCTTGCTCTCACAGTCGCCATCTTTAAAATAAGGTCATTGAATATTAAGTCACTGGACCCCTCATCGTCTCGACGGCTGTTCCATGTCAAGACATATCTAATACACAGACTGAGCTATAAGATACTACATGTACTAAACTTGGGCAGCAGTTTAGATATGTCTTGACATGGAACAGCTGGAACAGCTGTCAAGTGACATAGTGTTCAACGACCTTATTTTAAAGATGGTAACTGTGAGAGCGAGCCCATGAGATTGAATGGGTGAAGGCAAAAAGACTTGAAAATATCAGAACAACATGAGTGAAATCATTCAATAAATGGTGCTAAGAAAGCGGAGAGGCTAAGGATCATCTCTGTGTGCAAAAAAAAATTGCGCCTACGATTATAAGAGGGTACGCCGAACTTTTTCACTATGCCAACACACAAATTGCGTGTACGGATGTGTGGCTAAGGATGGAGTGGTAGCGAGAGTCCGTGCCACACTAGTGGGGCTAACTTTGAACAGAAAGTGTAGTGCAAACAAATAGAGTACACGCGCGTGTTGGTTCGCGCACTGACTCACTAATAGTAATACCCTTTACACGCACAATTATGTGCGTGACGTAGTCACTTCAGTACTCTGTAGAGTAAAGAAGTGAATACGTCACATGCACAGTTATGTGTGTAAAAGGCGTTAGCAAGAGAACTAGCATGTAAACCATTCCATTTGTACTCCATTTGTTTGCACTACACTTTGTGGTTCACAGTGAGTGACGTCACACTTCACTGACTTCGGTAGTCTATATGATAAACCAACAAAAGGCAGTCGTTGCATGGATTACATCTTCGGATGGAGAATCCCCTCCTACATGTATGTCCTTTCCCAAATTCCCCAAAGCCACATTGCTTTATTTCTTTGAACTTACTGTGATGCCTGTATTACCAGTAAACTTTGCTTGGGGGAGGGAAGTGCATCAAGCCATGTAATCCCAGTCAGTTTTAAAATTACCATAATTCCTACTCCAATAGGCCTACTGAAGGATCAACCTATTAAAATTAAAAAAAAAAATTGAAATTTACAAAATACTACTCACAACATGATCCAAGCAGTGCACCAACAATCTGCTGCTAGCGGTTGGTACCCTCTGTTGTTTGTGGTATTACCTGCATAACCACACCTAAATGGTATGGTCCAAGATCTATGAGAAGGCAAGATGGCGGCAAACAGCTACACTGCTAGAGATCATTTTTTTCATGTGAAAAAACTTCATTTTGAAAATTGATTTGTGACCTCCAACTACTGGAAAGTCTCTTTCAGCCCAAGTATTACACTTCTATGCCTCTTTTGTCAATGAAACATTTTTGAGGTGTTGATGTTGATGTCAAGATAAACGATGATTTGAAATATATTGCCAAAGACACGTGATTAGTGAGAAGACAAACTTACCACACTGCGATTGTACCAAGGCCATGTTTTTATCATATAGCCGACACTTTGCCCATTCCAAAGCTTTGCCATTGGCGAACAAAAAATTCAAATAATGCTTCGCTAACAGGAAGTGATAAGCACGCGGTCACAAGTCGTGCACAATGTACATGTAGCCAATCACAGTGCAAAGCCATCAGTCCTTCCCAGTGCCTTGTTTGGGCACTGAGCAGTGAGCAAAAGTAATGTACATGTACATGTAAGTCCTGGTCCCAGTGGCCCAAGTAACTTGGACGTTGTGAATCACCTCCTGTATCCTGGACATGGTCGGCGATAGTAGAGTCCAAGTACCCTTCATACATGTATAGACCTTCCCTTCCATTAATTGATTTCACTCAACATACATGTAGTTTGTACATTGTCGTACTCTGGATCAAAATCCTCACAATTAACCTTTAAAATGGTAGTTAAATCTGTCTAATGCACCCATTGTAGGATAAAGTGGGAATGGGGGAAGAGTTTCCTATACGGACGTCAGTAATTATTCCCCTATTAGCCGTCAGAAGGCAAAAACATGTCCAGTAAAGTTCAATTTGGTATTTGAGAAGAGTAGAAAACTTTCCCGTTTAAATTGGAAATGCTCTTGTCAGGCCTATGTCGGCCAAGCTTGAAGTTGCCATACCGGTAGTTTTCATGTAGCGATTCAAACTGTATGCTAATATTCCTGGAGACAAATTCACGACGTGCAGGCCAAGCAGACCATTCACAGTAAGCATGCGGTATCTGCATGTACAGGCTGATGACTGTTTCCTGGGTGGCGCAACATTTGGTAGGTGTGGCCACATTGGGTTGTATACAAGAGGTGATTCATAGAGTCTAAGTTACTCGGACTATGTACTTGTACATGTGCAGCTTAGGCCATAAGAAAGAACTGTGCATCTTACAATGCATGCCCCAAAAGCTGCTATTGAAAAATTCCATTAGTTACTTTTTTTGTCATTCTATGCAACTGACACTTCCTGACTCAACATGAATTACAAATCATTTGCCTCATCATAAATCAAATGCACAGTCCTCTTAAAAAGTGTACATGTATGAGTGGGATACGAAAGTAGAGTTCAAACCTTCTGTGTTGAATGACATGATTGGCCCATCCATTTGCAAGGGCTTGGAACCAACCAATGGGGAGTAGTGGCTTTTCCTCATGCGCATTTGCTATTTCTCTGAACTAATGGAACGTGCTACCTTCAGACCTACTGTAGGGATAATCTTGGGACACATTTCTTCAACAGAAGTCAAGATGATTTGTCACCTCCATGCCAAGACCTGTTTGACCTGAAGAATATCTGTTTCGACCTTTTATTTCTTTCCCTTCAACTTTTACAGACATTGTTGCTTGTGAAACCATGGAGGAACACGGTGAAGAATAATGGAAGAAGTGTTATTAAAAAATAGTGAATAATGACAAATGAAAATTGCCTCATGTGTGTTCAAATTTTTCCACATGGAAATCTATGACTTCCCATTCTCATGGCCTTACAAAAAAGCATGTACAAGAATGCAATACATGGCTAGTTTAATAAAAACACAAGTTAAAAACTGAAAATGTGTTTTGGAAAGAATGTTACAACCTGGGTTTTATTATTTGAAAAATTCCCTGACTTCAGTAGCAACCACAAAGCCCCAACCTCCTCAAAAAGTCAAAGTGCATTCTGGTTTTTGCCTTTTTCTTGATTTCCTTATTAGTGCCGAATCGAGTGGACATGTTGTGTACAGAGAAACCCACAGAAGACCTGGGCAACTTTCCCTATCACCGATGACCCAGGAGACAGGTTTGTCAAGACAACAGTCCAAACCAGTAGAAGAACCAACTGAAGAAATCACAAGCCAAGAAGGGTAAGCAAGCACATGTACATGTATGTGTTAGAACTCTTTTAAAAGTTACAGCATTTCATAACAAACACATGTTGTCATTGAAACTCCAAGGGTCAATTCCATACATGCAGCACTGCCTACATGTACATGCAGACTTTGATATTTCAAGTGGTCAGATGGCTCTGTGTGTCTCTCAGGACTTTTGATGTCGCCTAATGTGGCTCTGTTTAAAATAATGTTCACCCTTACTGGGTTTAAACCTCTCAGTGGACAGTGGACCATTCCCATTGAATTCGATGTGATATTTTGTTCAGTGGCAGTGAAAGAAAAAAAACAATCGGTCACCTACTTCAAACAATACAGGATACACCTGCCAACAGTTGTGCATACATGTATGTGGAGTTTCGAAAAATTTCTGCCCAGTGCCTCTTTGCTGTGATGTCTTTGAAGGACGGATTTCATGTTGGAAGGAAATCTTGTGTTTTACTGCTTTGTGAAAACTGGGAACAGGTGTTGCAAGACTTGACCACACATGCACACTTTTAACTGGGGAGCAACCTATTCTGGCTGAAGATATGAGTTTTTTCCAAGGAGTGCTCTTAGAGTCACAGGAATATTCTGAGGTCTGAGTTACCCTTATAGAAACCTCTGTGTTGGCTGCACCACAATTCTCATTTTTTGGAAGATTTTTCTTAAAATTGTAGATATTAGACTGTTGGCCATATTCTCGGGGTAATTGTTCTTATAGAAATTTCTTCCCAAGGCAAGCACTGTATTAGAAGAGTCAGTGTGTGTGTGTTGTGATTAAGCAAAACAACACTTTTTTCAGCTCTGGGGTTTTATAGGTTTGTAGGCATTGAAAGAGCACAATAATATCATCTTCATTGTTGTGAAAACCCTCAAAAGTTTGTGTGTGGCATGTAGCTACAGTCAGGCTGTGACTTGTTGTTTAACTGTTTTGAATTGAGGTTTCCAAAGGCAAAGTTATACCTACAGGTACAGTGCATGTACTTGCTACAGTGTGGTAAGTTTGGGCACTGAAATGAACCGCAACAGATCTGAAACTAAGATCAAAGAAGAATGTAGTGCCTGGAATTTTTAATGTAGATACAGTATATCTCGAATTATAAAAATGACAAATTTGGCTTGATTATATACACGTATTGTGCTTTACCCGTCTGTTTGTTAAGTATGTAAAACTTTATGAATCCAAACTATTTCTTTCACTTTTGGCCCTCAAGTGATCCCAGCCATTCTGCAACAGGCACAATTCTAGCCTTTTGCTTCTCACCAAGTGGACGATACTTGGCACTGTGTGATGATCACAAGATACTCTCCTTGTATGACACCCAAGATTGGCATCTGCTCAGCAACAGGTATTTTCTGGACGCAACAAGTATGTTTCGAGATGGAGACAGCAAAGGAAAATTGACAAAATATGAAACAAAAACCCCATTTGCCAGAGATTCAAGCAAACAGAAACTGCCTTTACACATTTAATATTGTGTATCAGTTGCTTTTTTTAAATTACTGTTTGAATTGAATTCTCTGTTTAACCACTTTGTATGGAGGGTGCTTTTGACATGGTCTAATCCATCCACTGATGGATTACTATGTCAAGCCCACTCATCTTTGGTTAACATCTAAGCCTGCTATTCCCCTGTTTGTTTTGTACACATGCTTACAAGTCTGAAAAGCCTGTGGAGAAAGGCAGTGTGTTGAACTTGAACTTGGCAGCTGTGCACAGCCCACTGTGGCAGCAAATATTGCTCTGTGGGTAGGAGTACTGAAAAATAGGTTGTTGCAATAGGACATGTGGTGAGTGGTTACATTATCAAAAGTTGGCCTCCTTATGTTGTCTTTTTCAAAAGTTGAAAATTTCAGTCAAGAAATATCCTTTGCAAGTGGTTGAAGATATTTTCTCTCTTGGCCTTGCCCTGCAGTGCCTTTTATTGATATCACCTGTAGTTACATAGATGAAGTAGCACATGCAGTCAATGCATTATTTGTCCTTTTTGTACATTAATCCTAACAGTCCCAAATCCTTTGATTTCAGTATGATTTCACATACACCTTAGGGTAGGATAAGGGGTTAGGGTTATCTGTGATGCCAGGTTATTTGTCCAGATACATGATTGCTGAACCTAACAGTTCTAGCATCATCGTTAGCGTAGCTTCCAAACAGTTTTTCTTCTTTTATCAAACACATGTGAATCCTATTGATTTCTTATTTCTCCTTCTCAGACTTGTCAGAGAGTAGAACATAAAATTTGAAGTAGGTCTGCAAGTTTTCATTTATTTTTTCAATCAATCAATTGTTGATGATCAAATGGCCCCTTTTGTCCTCAAATTTTCATGCAAGGTTTAATTAAAAGTATTTTTTGCTAAAACATCTGAACAGCTCATGTCATCCACTTATTCCTTTCGATTACAATCTGTCTTTTTATTTTTCCCATTCTTTTCATTAAGAATGTTCCAGATTTTTGGTTTTAAGAATCTTTTGGCAATTCTCGTTCACCATCTGAAGAGATGTATTGATTTTCACAAAGCAGTTTTTGAGTTATCGAGTAGAAAAATGAATACATCAATTGATTGAGTAACCCAGTAATACTTGTGGGCCTATGAAAGTACTTTGAATTTGTCATTGTTTGGTTTTCTTAATTTCAGGGTGACACTAAAGCGATGCATGGCTGTAGCCTTCAACAATGCAGAGAACATATTGTATGTTGCAGATAAATTTGGAGATGTCCACAGTTTCTCAGTGACGGAACCTCAAAGCGACGGAAGTCTCATTTTAGGTCATTTGTCAATGCTGTTGGACATGGTAAAACTTAAACAAAAAAAGAAACAATCTTTCATTCCAATTCTGTACTGTTTTATTTTTTGGTCAATAAGTTCAACCACACAGTAAACCATACTTACATTTGTTACTCTCTAGCTTCCTGTGAATTTGCAATTTTCTTCTATTTTTGTTTCCAGCTCTGGATATATTTAAGAAAATGTTTTTCCTCCATAGGAGATGTAAGGGTTGTTCATTTCAAGGAGTTACAAAGCAAATCTAATTATAAGCATCGAGTGTGGGGAAGACTCATTTAATCATGTTGAACTGAAAGCAATCAATTATAGTGAATGTGAAATGAGTTTGCAATGAAAACGTCACCCAAAACCTACTTACTTAAACTAGCCAAGGGAGTCAGGTTGGTACAGGGGAGTTAAGCTGATGTAGTTGTTCTTTCTGCACTTTCCACTTCTGCGGCCATGGATCCAAATACCGCCTGCTGGTAGATCAGCGTGTGGATTGGGTTTTCAGTCCCTACCTGATTGCGTTGGTTTCTCTGAAACGTTTATGTAGGGTTGTCCTTCAACTTGTAAAGTTGAAGCTTTCTTCATTATCTTCTTCATTGTCACTCTTTTTCATCCTGTCATTGGTGCTGAACTACTGTTGGGAGAAGAGAAATAAGTGAGTGAGTTAACTTTTCAAAAATAAATAGGTCCAATCTATCCGTTTATTGGTTGTCAGCATTAGAAGTGTTTAATTCTTCTTTTAGGTGGTGTCACCAGATGACAGGTACATCTTGACTTCTGATAGGGATGAGAAGATTCGTGTCAGTTGTTTGCCAAATGCCTACAACATCCATGCCTTTTGCCTTGGCCACACAGAGTGAGTCAATTGTCGGGTAGGGTTTGTACTTGATACATCCGTCCAGCATGTTAGAGTGGAAAATAGCTGCACAGTGCCTTGTTTGAACCTACTAACCTATATGTAAGACATCATGAAATTGCTGCACGTATTATGTACATATTTAGATCATGGGGCAGTAGGCTACCCAGAATGCATTGTGTTCCCCTTCTCAGTATTATGATGTTAGGGGAATGTGCTGTTACATCAGGTGATTTGCAATTATTGCAACTTGCACATGTGAGCAAGGGATACATATTGCATGTACACTAGTAGACATGCAATGAAATGGGAGCTCACTAGTGAGTGGCTGGAAGTGGTTATAGCAGATTTTGAACAGAATGTGCACAAAAATGGTGAATGCACATAAATGAGAGCATAATGGCAGAAGTGACATATCCAGGTTTGACGCCAGGTCATTGTAGTTAGAGTAGAAGTTAGAAATTGTTAGAATGAAATGCCTTTTGATGTAGCAAAATGCTACAAATTTTACTGTATCATTTTGAACAAAAAAAAGTCACAATTCAGCCTCCCGAATCTTTTGTTGAGAAGTCTTGAAAGTTTCCTCATTTTGGAAGTGTTCTGGGCATTTGAAGTGTACGTGCAAGTACTCAACAGTGTAAAAGAGTTATGACAGACACCTACCGGTAAATGGCATTACCACTGTGGGAAAATGTCACAGCCTAAAACTTAAGCCATGCATAGTCCTACTACACTAGCCTTGGTCAAGGCGTTCATCATTCATTGCAGCACAGCACACACCAGCCACTCACTGACCTAGTACGTACATGTTCCTGCGTACGTACATACCTGCATACACTGCAAAATCAAGGCGAAGAGCGACCTCATGCGGCCTAAGAAATATATAAATCAGCTGAACCTGGATGGTGTGCACTGTGCTGCACTGCGACAAATGACAAACACCTTGACCAAGGATATTACTACACTCACATAAACTAGTGAGTGTACTTGCAGTTTGGCATTTAATTGAATAGTCACAAAGTGCTGCCTACTTGTACTTGTTTTTGATGGAGTCCTTAGCGATGTACATGAAGAGTATGGTAAAAAATGTGACATACAATTGACCTAGTGTGTCACTTTTTTGTACATTTATAGTAATAAATGTAAATCTTTTTGAAACTGACAATTTACGGTGTATTTCCTTACAGATTTGTCAGTAAAATAGCCATCTTGCCAGGCTTGGAGAATACCCTTGTCACAGGTGGTGGGGTGAGCCGTAATTTCTGCTTTATCAATTTATTTTAAAGTCCAAGCAGTTTTATGTGGTCATCTTTTCGTACTGTGTCTAATTAGTTGGAACCCCTCACAGATGGCTCATGGGGTGTTTCAGCACCATGAAGTTGAACCCCCAAGAAAGGAAATGGGGGGAGGCTCTGTACCTTTCACTATTTTTTTCAACTTGGAAAATGAAAATTGGAAAAGCAAGTCAAGGTATTTTTTGTTGTTCCAATTTGAAATCAAAAGCAAGGAAATCCATTCACTACACATTGTCAAGAAATTTAAAAGAGTAACATATTGTTTGTTTCTTGTTTTTGTTTCAAAATAACAAAAAATTAATTAATGATGAGTTTCATACTTCATTTTTTAAATTGAAAAACAAGTGAATGAAATGTACATGGACTAGCATGGTTGCTGCTTTCAGAAGTGTCCTTGACTTAAACTGCAGATACCCCTTCTTTGAACTCACGATTGGTACATGAATAAGTCGTTAAATGTGATTGGTCATTTGCACAAGCCCAGGATGCAACTCTCCGGTTCTGGGACTACAGACAAGGGAAGCAGCTATCATGTGTACACCTGCAACCTGTGAATGAGACAAGCAGTGAAGAACAGCAGCTGATTGTCACAGGGATCACTTGCTGCCGGAGACACAGGCTGGTTGCTGTCACAATCCTAGGGTGAGAGTTACCAATGAATCTTTGTCAAACTAGTTCATGCTGGAGGTTGAGGACGTGTCAACACAATCTGGCAGTCTACATAGACATGGGTGTCTGAAGGGTTAATATACCATGTGTGTACTGAGTTACAGCCAACGGACATGTAAACTCAATAATCTCACATTTTGCTTTGTATACATAACCAAAGTCCAAGAAGCCTTTGGAGGCAGACCATGTGTTGAACTTAACTGCTGTACCCGGCATGTTTTTAGTAAGTATCACTGCATGGCGGTGTCCCAGAGTGTTGCAAAGTATGAGGCAGGAAGAAGAAATGGTGTGGAAATATTGTTAAAATGACTCTGACGTGTCAACATTTGTGGTATTTGGCTGTATCTGAAATGTTGGCTGCTGTGTCTTGCCTCTTTTGAAAGTTGAAAGTTTCAGCCAAAATATACCACCTGCAAGTGGTTAAGCTGCATAATAGTTGAATCCACACCGGTACCTATCCACAGGTGTGATTAGAATGCACCTTGGTGTTAGCACTGGTTGGGATGCATGTGGTGGAAGAGCACCGGTACCTATCCACCGGTGTGATTAGAATGCACCTTGGTGTTAGCACTGGTTGGGATGCATGTGGTGGAAGAGCACCGGTACCTATCCACCGGTGTGATTACAATGCACTTTGGTGTTAGCACTGGTTGGGATGCATGTGGTGGAAGAGTATGCTCAACTAATTTCATCTAAATCAGGGTCCATTGATATGAGATTTTTGCAATAATTGATATATGGGAAATCCAGTATCGAGTACATGTAATATATTAATTACATGTATTTGCCATGTGCAGTAAACTCTTCTGTAGTGTAATTCGACAATAAGGATTGGAGGCCGTTACCGCGGTGGCACAACGCCCATGGACAGGTGGCAGCGCACACATTACATGCCTCCTTGACCAATAGGGTGAAATGATTTGCCAAATGTACACACGCGTCAAGCTGAATAATGTGCAGTGCCACTGCAGTTATGGTGTCTCCTTGGATAAGTCTACACTCAAAACTGGATAAGTCAAAACTCCATTTACCTGAAAGCTACAATTTATTCCCATCATGAAAATAGGATATCTACATGAGTACCTCCATAGCTCGAAATGCCTGCACGGTACCTTTGTTTCGTGTGACCAGTCTGAAAGCAGGGATGCAAATATGCAAGAGTGTCCGTTCATCAGAGGGAGGTATGGAGGAATAGGTCATACCCCCCTTATGAAAGGACATTCTTGCATATTTGCACCTCTGTATGAAAGCAACCCCATCCTGAAGAGTCATAGGCCATGTTTGTTTGACACAGATCTGGAGCATGATCAGTGATCCGTCGTTGGGTAATGGACACCAAAACTAGCCTTATAGATGGAGCAAACCAGCAATGGGATCACTCATTGAGATCCAGATCTGTGTGAAACAAACAGGCTCATAAACAAGTATAAACAGATTGCCAAACATTTTCATGAATCATTCCTCCCCAGTACTTTTCAACCCTTCACACTGGGATACATTGTGCATGCCATATGCTATCACAGTATATGGACAAGATGCCTTATCGCTATAGTCCACCCAATTGTAGTCTGTCCATTGACAGTCCAATCCCTAGCTCTTTGTGGTGGCCATGTGACTAACTGCACTAGTAATCTGGCTTTTGAAATCGCCTGATTGCTATTGCTGGCCCAGATGCAGTTCTTGGTTCATGCATTATGGAGCAAAATGTTAAGAAATTAAGTCTTGCTACACACAATTGTTGTCATTTTGAGGGAGCTGGTCAGAAAGGCAGTTTGGTCTTTTGATAGCGCATGAAAAAAAAATGAAATGTATCATTAGTCATTTGGGATTATCAGTTTACATGCACAAGATTGGCCGCATCAGCCTGGCCCACATGCCATGAGGTGGCATGGCATCACTTGTTTGTTCCAAATGACCTCATTTTGTTGAAGTACCAAAATGTTTGTAGTTGTATTATTCTTTTTTTATCAGGTCACATTGTATTTGGCTGTTCCGTGTGACATCATCTGAAGGAGACAGCTTACTAGTGGAAAGACTGCCATCGCTTGATGTTCAGGCTGTTTGTTGGTCAGCATGCTTTGATGGTCAGGACCATCTCTGGATACTCAGGCAACTTGAGTCACAACCAGTGGAGGTTTATTCAGTCGTTGAGTCACATGAAGGTTTCTCAGTAAGTAACATAGCATTGTTCATTTTGCTGTTTTGAGGAATATGCATTTTTCCCAGAACAAAGCACAAACACATCCCCCATCAGATCAGTCAGTAATTTTTGTACCATGCAACTAAGTCTGAAAGACAAAGGTTGATATGTATTCTGTAAGGAATAAATTAAATCACTGTTGCGTAACCTTTTGTTTTCCACAAGATATTAGTGCACAGACCTCACAGACATACATGTACATGTACCTTACAAGGCAGTCAAGGCAATGCACAGGAGGTCATTTGTATGCAACACAGTGTGTGTTGTAAGCAGTCATACTGCCTTGTTCCATAGTTGGGAGACCACATGTATGTTGTGAAATAGTTATTTTGGGTTCTTCAAATGCGGTAGGAACTCACAAAAATCAAATTTTTTTAACAAAAGAAAACCTTCCTTAAGCATGGTTTCAGCCAGGTTTTTTTTCCCCAGACTGGACATGTGACCAGTCTAGACCAACCAAATTAAAGTGTCCCAAGATATGAAGTTGTGAAATTCTTAAATAATTTTACATTTTTCTGGAACAGTAATTCTCAAATGATGTTTGGGCTCAAGCCTTACTATTCTTCAAAAGATTTCAATACTTCACACCAGTGTTGTACTACGGTGAACAATGACAGGCGAATTCTTTTGGCCCACTTCATGTCAACGGCTTGTGACTCAGCTTAACACTGAATAGCTTCTGTGCGACTTGTAGAGACTTGTGATGGACTTGACTGCAACACTGCCTCATACATTAAAATTAGCCAAAAGTTATATTGGTTTAATATGCTAGCAAGCAGAGCATAATGGTAGTGTACATGAACGTCAAAACACTACCTTAAATAATGGTCATGTTTGAATTTTTCTATTTAATATAGCTACTGGCTGTTGATGAATCAGAGGAAAACTCCAGTTTGACAAGCATAGTGAAAGACCTGAACATGGATTGGAGCTTTTTCCAAGGTAATGATAGTGACCCGTCTCCCAGTTACAAGTACTCATTAGCAAAACTGTTCCCGATGTCATTTTGCCAGATTGATATGCTAACTTGCCCATATGATGGAAAATGTATACATATCGAAACGATTAACTGTTGATCTTTGTCCAGGGGCTGTCAACACACCAAGCCTGTATACTAATCTGTACAAGAAAAGCTTCGACAATACACAGGCGTACTTGAAACGGAAACAGCAAAGGATAAAGGACCAACAAGAGAAGAAAAGTATGAGGAAGAATAAGACGCAGTGGTCTCCGGTGGGAAAGAGGGCAAGATTAAAACAGGACAAGGAGAGCAGCAGATGATTCCCAGATTTGGACATTGAAAAGCTGACTTGGAAGTTGAGCAATGGAAAAAAATGATTCTGTGAATCTTTTGTTGTCAAAGAAAATTTGACAGATGTAGGAGTGGAACATTAACAATCTGGAAATGCAGTTAAGCTGTACCAACGTAGCTATCCAAGTACATTCTGATTTAAATGTGCTGAGTTCCCCTTGAAGTTTATTTTGTCCAAAGGACGTAAGCACGCTTGATCACAGCAGAAAAAATGTTGCTGGCAAATGGGTTTAAGAAACGCATTGTCTTTATTACAATTTTAGTAAAAACGGGTGAAGTTTACTACAAATCAACATAGGCTGTTCAAAAGGCAACCTTTGAACAACTTATTAAACGACTCGGGAACATTTTGCAAAGAAATATTTATTTTTCATTAAAATAAAACAATTGCGTACATACGTCCTTTTGCCGCGAAAAATATTTTTTTAGTGATCGTGCTTCCCAGCAGGTCGTAAGTGGTTACGTCCTTCCAGGCAATGAACGATTTGAACATTAACCTCAACCAGCTGGCAGATGCTTGGGAGATTAAATGTGCATTTGACCTCTACAGATATCATCACTTAAATATATTTTCAATATTTAAGGCATGGATTTTGTTGGACTGCCTGGTGACTTGGGACATAAGTTGGAAGTATGGACAAAGGGAATTCCCAGGTTAGTCAACAGAGGACAATAAGTTTGATAGATGGAGTCAGGGATGAGTGGTCAGTAATAGTGGTTAAATATCTTAAGAATGTTGTACAAAGATTGAACTCTGAAAGGCTCGATAGAAGGGTCATTCTATAAAGTAAGGGTCCAAAAGTGTGACATTTTTGTGTCCCTGTCACACCTGACCCGTGTAATTTGACATGGAAATGTCACTGAAATTGATTTCAAACTATTTTTATTTGTTTGGCAGGTAATTTGCATTAATTCATCACTCTTGGCAATTAGAGAATGTGTGCTGAACTTCCAAAATCATATGTCAGATGGGACAGGGACCCCTAATTTATAGAATGACCCAGAAGCAAAGTTTGTGAATGAGAAGGTCTTTTAGGAGTGGCATTGGTCAAGTGGTTGGTAGAAAAGTTGAACTTTTTGGAAGTTTGGAATCGGGGAGAAGTTGAAACTTGAAGCAGCAACAGAAGATATGGCAAGAGTTAGAATTTGCTAAGAATACTTGAACAAAGTAGAATTCTTATGTAGATTGTTTTAAGAAATCCTTGAAATTGTGTGCTTGATAGCATACAAAGATTATTAGGAGGAGTGGAGTTTGTGTATTTTTGTACAAATCAGTGATAAAGGAAAATAAAAGTTGAAAACAAAGGCAGTTCAGGAATGCTCAATCTTTCAAATGATGGGTCCGAATTGTTTATTTGTGACCAGCTCTGCAAAAAAGGGTAATAAGTTGCACTATGCCAAAACATGTTATGGCCTGTTCTATTTGGAGATGGCAACCTTTCTTAAAAAATGTGATTTTGTGTTTTTTCCTTTAATGCTTTCTATGGTATTTATATTTCCAGAATTTGCTACAAACATGGATACTGATGAATAAAGATAAAAAATTGATCATTTAGTAGGAAATCCTACGTAGCATTGTGTTTCCAAGCACTACAATTCAAGAGCTTTTTCTCAAAAAGTGCTTTTATTGAATCTAAATAATTGTGGATACACAAATGTCTATATATATCCAGAACGCAGCGCACTACAGGGGTCATTCATGTATCAAATTGTAGCTTTTGATGTACAGAATCCAGCCATATCCAAAACTCATAACCTGAATCTGGCGACTTATTACCCATTTTTCTAGAGCCGGTCACATTTGTTTTATGCCTGTAGGCTTTCCTGGCAAAAAAAGATTTAATTTACATCTACACTGGTGTTGGGCTTGTAGAAAAGGAAAATTCTGCCTTAATACTGTGAACAAAATTCAAGACAAATTCTGAAGAAAGAAGGTATAGACAATACATTCAAGATTGGCAGTGTATTTTTAATTCAACAGTGATAGAAAACAAATGAAACCCAAGTTGTAGTGACCATTCTGCAAGTATGTTCAGTTTGCTAATATGTCTGCGAAGTAACACAGTCAAATTTCGAGTCAATTAGTAAAAAGATATATATATTTGGTGGGTTTTAATGAGTTGAGGCTTGGCGTATTTTCAAGATGTCCATGATTTTATTTTTTCACCTACTAGGAGTGGTTTCTCTCTTCGAAGACAAATCAAAAACATGTTTTGCTCAAGTTTGTTTATTCAGTAACATAGTTTCACAAGAATTCCCCAAACAGCCTTTTCAAGCAGTACTGCCTACAGTCATAGCTAAAAGTTGGAGTGGCCGTTCAAAGACTTTTGTAGAATGGACATTACACTGCGTACTTTGTAGAAGTGACCCACATAGTCTATGTAAGGTTAGAAGTTTTTTTTTTATACATTTTTCCACTTTTTTTTACATTTTCCCAGAGGTGAAAATAAAAAGTCAATGTAGGCGGCCTCCAAGCAACATAGGCAGGGACGCTGTTTTTTTACTTTAATAAGAGAAAATATTTTTTTGATTTCATTTTTTTTACTTCGCTTTATTGAAACTTCCACGAAAACAAAATAGGCGAATCCAAGATTTTATTAAAGGAAGCAATAAAAGTAATAGCGGTCTTAAACGTTCGGCAAGGGACAAAGTTATCGTAATGATGGCCACTCTCCGGAGCCAGCGAGATTCGTCCAGGCCAGCCAGGCATTTTGTGTATGAAAGTCAAAACAAGTTCAACATTATTACCAACGATTTTATTAAATAATCTAACTTCATATTTTCAAACGCCCGCCATGTTTCACGGTACTACCCGTGAGGTGGCGCTCGGCCAGCCAGTGCCTCAGGGTACAGAGATCAGTGGGTACAGTCCACTAACTCAAGCCCCATTGAAAACAGTGTAAAATCAGCAATGTTCAGGGCCCAATAACATGCATACCAACATCCCCTAGATTTCAGAAACACAAATAAAATTATTGTCTAGTCCCTAATCTTTCAATTTCTTTTCAATTTTTTGTGGGTTAACTAATTACATTTTTAATTATTCCCACAAACAAAATCACCCCCCCCCCACAAAAAGTGATTTTTCCGAAGTCCGATTGCAGCCATTTTTCAAGTGGCAACCCTGAACTTTCGGGGGCACTTACGACCATTTTCCAACCTTAGTTTTTAGCCATTCTGCTCTCATATGAATGCTCAAAGACCGAGGGAGTTGATCCTGGCAAGGATTTACACAATCTCACCATTTTGGAGGCCAAACAATCTCCTTTTTTCAAAAGATACTGTGGGGGGGGGACTTTTAATGCTAATGAGCTGGCCAGCAATTCTCACTTGAATTAGTGGTCTGCACCCCTCATCAAACGTTTAAGACCGTGCCAAGTAACGGGTTCTCCACTGAGATATTTATGAATTGGATTGGAATATTTCCCTGCCTGACGGGGAACATATAATACACTATAAACGAAGGAGCTAGGTACGTTTGGTTTATTCCTCCATGGTTTGTACCTGTACCAGGTTTGAACCAGACGCCAACCCCCTTTGTTACATCGATCAGTCCAAACAGTTATATGCAAATCATGCGGTTTGGACCTCCACATTATCACACTCCCCCCGTCTCCCCTCGATGATCGAACATGGATCGAACAAGGTTCATTTGCCTATGAATTAACGGATTTCTCAGCCTTTTGTTTGTTTGTTCAAACCACAGCCTATTATTTTACTCAAACTTACACAATGCGACATGCGATTTCAAAAGGGTTTCCCCATTCAATGACGTCTTTCAATGACATGACAGGCAACGCTGCAAAAAAATCACCTGATGTATCTATGTATGGAAAGCCAAAGTAACAAAATAGGTTGTACAGAAGGGGTGTGCTGCGCATGCGGTATGGTATTCACAGTACATGTACACTGTACATGTATCTGTACAAGTGCAGTACATTGTACATGTAGAATGTACATGATGGTGTAACAAAGCAATTGAAAATTGCTTTGTTGGTGTGTAATCAATGGTAGAGCTATACTCATGCTGAAACCGGGGCAATATTTTGGCCGGGAATTCCCTTTCTTTATTTTTCTCTAAGGTGTTACCCTCTTTTTACCAGCATTGTTCAAAAAAAGGTGGCACCGCGATATTTTCCCAATCAGAACACTGTTCAAAAATATTCTGCAACAGAAATATTTATTGACATTCGTGTTTAAGGTGATGAAAGGACTCATTTATATGTTGCTCATGAGTCCAAAGATACACAGAATATAATTCATTACTCTCATTTGAACAACCTGTCTCTCCAGTTCATAATACACGTACATGGGGCATCTGCTCCCCCAGTCTGCACATCCACGCTCCATTGGCCAATGAGACCAAATTAAAATGAAGGGCACTTTTGTATTTGTTTTTGGAAATATCACGAGAAAAGGGTTTCTTTTTTCATCATTTCTCATCATTCCAAAACTGTTAAAAGTGTCTCCAAATCAAGCCTCACTCGTTAAAAGACTATTATGGAAGATTAATAAGGATATCGACGCTTAATTCGTCCGTACTTGTGAAGATTTTGCCTTCACGTGCATATACATGTATTTCTAGAACTAGAAAGCAGCCCCCATAACTTGAAGCCTCCTGGTCGGCACAGACGTTTATGGTGCCACAATACGCTGTGAGTTTTAATGCCCACCGTGTTCAATGATATAACTGACCGTGTTTCTCTTACTTTCTTGACCAATAAGTTCTCCCAAATGTGGGCTCTCGCCGATTCATATATACCGTATGTTTGCCATTTTAAGGCTCTTTCTTCAATGTCATCTTAAGCAACAGCGCAAGTTTCCAGCAATAGAATACATTTAACTCACAGACGACGACCAATCAAAAAAAAAATGGTATCCTAGGCAGCCTGCTGTGATGTGTTTGTCTTGTATGTGGAATTACCCAAATAAGTGTTATTATTTGTCTCGCGTTCGCACGCCGTGGTGAGTCCCGCAAATGGATTGGTTGCTACAGTGTTATATGTGTACATTTTCGCGCGCCATCAATATGAGAGGCATGCGGTAAACGCATGCACGTGAAGGAGAAGCCTGAGGAATTCAACATAACACATCCCGGTGACTGCAATCGCAACGCATTGAAGGACAATACATGTCTGCTCACAAGATACAGGTAACGAGGAACTTATAGGAGATAATATTACATGCAAATGATCAGATATTGCATATAAAGTTTGTTTGTTTTACTACCAGAAATTATCATAAAATCTGTCTACTTCCTTATAATGGGTAAAATTGCTCTTGTTCCGGTACGGTTAAGACTTGTTCATTGCACTTTATGCTACGGTGTCGTGTGAGCACGGTGCCGGTCGTTAATTGAGCGCTTGTCATGCTAGCACCGGTAGCAGTCGGAGCTGGGGTTACGTATTGAAATTACCGCCCATGATTCGACCTTCGTCCAAATTTTCCTTACATAAACTACGAATTTCATATTGTACGCCTCATTTTGGGAATACAGCATCCTACGTCTTTGTCTTTTCTGGGTAAGGAAATCATCAGCCAGTCTCAGAAGCAATGTGAACAAAATAAGTTAATTTGGGGCTGTCTATGTAGATAGAATGGTATTCGCTCTTTGCACGCTGCCGCCCCGAGCCCCGATCTAGCAGCTGTACACAATAAATATAGCTGGTTCAGTGTTTCATATGTTGCTGCTCAGTAATTTTGCACAGTCTGCATTAGTTCTTGATTCTGACATGATTGTACAAGTTGCCAGTCCGAGGCTAGGAGCGTGCAAAGAGCGAATAGGCCCACATATACATTGTGCAACTTAAAAAGCACAAAATTTATTCAGCTTATCCATTCAAATTCGTGATGTTTTCTTTTCTCTGGCAGACCCGTTGCATCACCGATGCAGGTAAGATGGGTAAAGGGAGCAACCGTACACGGACCAAAGCAGAAGAGACACAGGCATCCAACTTGAAAATCATATCTTGGGATGAAGTGAACAAACACAATGGCAGAGATAAGGAAGACCCAAGCAAGTGGCTGGTGATTGATGGTCTGGTGTATGATGTGACAGAGTGGTCTAGAAAGCACCCAGGAGGCTCCAGGCTTTTGACACACTATGCTGGCCAAGATGCTTCAGTAAGTGACAGTATTTTTTGTTGAAGTTAACAATTTTGCCATTTTTGGTATCTTTCACTACTGTATGGTTGTTTGTGTAGAGGATCTTGTCATGCCGTGACACATGCTAGAAATTGCCAAATAAGTAATTTGTTGTGTTTGTTTTTATAACTACTGTGTTTTCGTGTTGACAGATATTGCACAGCTGATCTGTCAATAGTTTGAAATTTGACATATATATGTCTTTTAGTTTTCTACAATTTTAGCTTAAGCTTAGACCGATTAACAAAAGCCGTACTTCCTTAAAAAATTGCAGACAGTATTATTTTGACGGAAACTTTGATATCAGAAAGGTGTAATGCTGAGGCCAACTTGTGATATACAGCCAAATGTGAATATTGACCCGTTAGTGTCATTCAAACAATATTTGTGCAACATTTTGTACCGCAACCTTATATTTTGCAACTCTGCGGTCATGCAATATTGGTAGCAACAAGGCAAAGTAGAGTAGCCAAGAACACGTTCAGTATACTGTACGGTATACCTCTACAGACTTTTCTACATGACTGAGATGCCATTACACATGTATATTCACGTCTGTTGGAGTCTTGGAGATGACTCAGAGTGCATGTGGCAGTGTACCTGAGCAGCCATCACTGTGCACACGTATACAGTAGATGGCTAGGTCATGTTCACATGTCCTGTGGAACCTACTGCTACTCATTAATCATATTTTCCTGTAAGTGGGCTTTCTCGGGATGAGAAGCCTCAATGGTTAACTCAGCCTAGTTGTTTTTTTCATCATTGTCAGAATAGACTTGAAAGATGCATTCTGAGGTTGAGAGTGGTTGTACTTATGGCAATTAGGTTCGAGAAAAGAATGTAACTGTCTATTTTTCAGTATGTTGTGCTGAGACAAATAACCCCTACACAGTCATTGTTGCAGCTACAACTTGTTGAAAGCAAAGGCAAGGGTGACCATAAATGGGAAGTCCTGTACAGGAAACCCCCCGTACAGGAAACCCCCCGTACAGGAAACCCCCCGTACAGGAAACCCCCGCACACACACTTAATTTATGGCTGGTAAGCATGGCACACTTGCATATTAGAATTGTTTTGAACCTGTACACAAATTAATGCTGCGTTAATTTCATGGTCTGCCACTCTGAAGTTGCTATTCCTTGTGTACAATGCTGCAAGCTCTGTAGGATGTGGTTATTTCACAAATCCTGTCAGGGCATACAAACTCCAACGTCAAACATTTTTATCATACTTTCCCTCGGCTTTGGATAAGTAGACTAACCTTGTGTATCTAGTCCTTTGTGTTCAGCCATTGCACCGTGTAATGGCGCACATTGTATATTACTAATTCCATAGAAGCAAGAACCTATGCTACATGCGGACCATGCTAAAGGAATTGTGAGGGCTAGTTTGGGCAGATTTGATACATGAACATGTGTATGGTATGGTCACTCCTGCAGTGCTTTTCATAACCTGCATCAAGTACATGTACATGTGCATTGGTGCCACTAACCAGCGATATCAAGAGCTGCTTCAAAACAACATTGTCCAATCCCTTCCATTCGCAAAGTATGAGATATGAATTTGAAAGAGTTGAAAACGTCTACCTTATTTGAAGTTTTTCAATATGGGCTTTGTTGGGAGAAAAGTTGTTTCAAAATGGCAATGAATCCACTGTACACAATGTTTGACTTATAGGACTCTACTTTACCACTTGGTCTCTGTATATAATGTACATGTAAAATGAACCCTGGCCTGCCATTTGCTGCCAATAACTGTCTTCTAAATAAAAAGTGGCTTTGCAAGGTAATTTCAGGCCACAGCTTGTGTAATTGCTCTCTCCAGGGGAGGACAAAAGGGTCAAAACAAATGGATAAAATACCGGTACATGTAAAATATAATTACTTCAAGAATGTTTTGACACAAAAGAACAGTTTATGTGCTTGGTTGATAGATTGGGACTTATATGGGACGGAGTACACTGTGTGAATAAATCTAAAGTAGAGAGTTGGTTTACAAAATAAACTGTTTCAGAAAACAAAATTTGAAAATGACATGTTTCAAGTTGGAAAGCTTGTTGAATAACTATAGGTCTAATAGCCAGGGCTAGGGTAACTCAGGGAGCTGTCCAAAGAGTGTGTGTGTTAAGTTTATGTCAACATAACAAATGGAGCTGAAATGTCACGTAAGCCACATTTAGGACAAAAGTTTGTCAACCTCAAATCCCATTGACCTTTCATCAAGTTGCAGTATTGCATCAAACAACAATGCATGATGAAATCATGATTGATTGTGTACTTTGTAACATGTTTAAATCTGGGGGCTTTTTTTGAGGAGGTGGGTGAGCAACCTTTTTGCTGGTATGGTTCAATAAGTTTAGGCTGGCATACTTGGAATACAAAGACTTGACCCAAGATTATTTGTGGGTTCATCTATGTTACAAGTCAGCTCTGCATAATTGCCATTGGCCAAATGGTGATTTGTAAACTTCAGCAATAATCCTGAGTGGTTGGGAACAGAATAAAAAGCGGAATTTAGCACTGTATTAATCAATGTCAAATTTGTCAATGTGTATGAATAAATGGAATTTTTGCTGCCATTTAAACTTCGGCAGTTGGAAGCCTGTAATCCCCTGCTGCTGTGGGATCAAGAATTGAGATTGAATGGTGTTGCCATTGTAGAAAATAACATTACCGACAAAATGCATAAAGAAGTTTATCCAATCTAAGTTGCCTGATAGTCTGTGCCACGATGAGTGATGAGGAAGATTACCCAATAACTGTCATCCAACATTACTCTGTCAGTGGATTTACGATATCTGTGATACATGTGAACATTGTGATAATGAACTCCAAAGTCAACCTTCATTATGGTAGTGACCCACAACCCTGTGGTTGCTAAGGCTACTGAGAAAATACACACATTCTAGGAAAAGGAGGGTGCTATTTTAAGCCCTTGTCTTATAATGATACCATTTTTAGCACGTATTGCACATACTGGTTCATGTAGGTTTTATGACCAGTTTGAAAGCCCAAAGTCAGAGAGATTTCTGTCAAACTGAAGGCTTTCATCAACGTTAATCTGATTCAAAATACATTCATATACTGTTCTCATGCATTATCTGTACCACTAACGTATGAGATTTCTACAAGATGAACTTATTTGTTTGAAAAATGGTGAGCAATGATAATAACATGACTTTGTAGATGTTTAGAATACAGGACTGGGAAGCAAATGGTCAGTTTCTGGATACAAAACCCCAGTTTCAGAAATTGGGTATATTTCATTATTCTTACCATTGTTTATGTGTTAGTGGGCATGGAATACTTAAGAGAAACAGGTTTAATTATGACACAGCCCCGGGGGTGGGACCGACTTTTGAAAGTCACGCCCTCTAACTTCTTCATCAGTCCAGCCTAAGACAGCAGCCGCATTTTAACAAATACATGTATCTGTTTCTTTTTGTCTGGTGAAGTACATACATGTACCTGTGTGTCAGTGTCCGTTTTGATGTTCAGTCCCTCCATTTCTATTTTACTAACCCTCCCAGACCCTTCAAAATCCATTAGGAGGTTTAGAGGATTTTGTAGGGTGAAGACAGGCACCTGTACATCCCAGCCACTTTTGCTCAGTGTCCAATGAAGAGTTACATGTAGTCCTGTGTAGTATCGATGGATTTTATCCTAGGCCCAATGTCATGATGCTGCTTTTACAGAAAATTTCGCTCACTGCAAGCATTAACTCATGGCGGTGCTGGGCGTGGCTGTGCTTATGGTTATGTGTGCATAAAAATTTCAGTTGTTTTGTCACTATGTTAAGCAAATTTTTAAAAGGTAAGCACACCTTTTGCCGTGCTTACTGCTTGTGGTCTTCATGAAATACACAGAAACTCTGTGTTTATAAAATCGTGTGCTCAGTAGCACCATGAAATTGGGCCCAGGAGTTTCCATGAAACTACATGTACCAACAGAAACATCACAGGAAAACATCCTACATGCCTCATGTTCTGTGCTTTGTTCACACCAGGAACCATTCACTGCCTTCCATCCCAACAAGGAAAAAGTTCAGAAGTACCTAAAGGCACTGAAGGTTGTGGGCAAGACACAGCAAAGAGAGGAACGGAGGGACATTGAAGAGGATTTCAAAAATTTGAGAAGCACAGCTACAAAAATGGTAAAGACAATAATTTCAACCCGCTGTTAATTTCTTGGAGCTCTACGAAGCACAAAAGAAATGAATTTGCTCAGCTTGTAAGTCTCAAGATATGTACATGTACCTGGTCTTAATCTAATTTGTGTTGAGGTAATACATGTGTGAAGCAGTTCTTTGTCCTCAGTGTTGGAGAGAAAATTCAGAGGACTGTAATATGTGATTGCAGGCTCATTTGTAACTCAAAGGAAAATTCA
>NW_019091360.1:923657-933802 GCF_001949145.1 Acanthaster planci
CATGAATAGAGGTGATATGATCAATACACAGACATGTGCCCAACCCTGCATTTATCTCTACATGGTGTATTATGTAAGATTATAGAGTGACTTTAGCTGTTCCAATGATGCATTGATTTTTTTTTGTTCGGTGGTGCTCATAGGAAGTCTGGCAAATAATTTAAAAAATCAATCAGTATTAAGAAGCCTTTTACATGTTTATATGTATTAGTGAGTTGAAAATCTTCAAATGAAAAGCATGGGTGTGTTAATTGTGGTATATTCTTCCAAAGATGCACCAAAATGCAACTTGTCATTTTGGTGATAATTTGGCAGACCCTGACTTTGTACATTTGTTGGACATTTGGTTGGCTACCAGTGCAAATCTAAGGAAGTTGAGCTCATTTAAAGTTTTAAGTAAAAATGTTTGTACCAGATAATTTGATTCCAAAACGTTTCTCAACAAAAAAGAAAAATTCAGCATGTTTTTCAACAGATTTTATTTAAAGCCACCAGAAAGATCTTCAACAAAAAATGAGCCATGAAGAAATTAGTACAAAATTGATGGAAAGTGATTAGAAAGATTTAGCTCTCTTCATTTCTTTACTGTTTAAATCACTCCGACTTTACTCCCACAGGTCTCATACATGTACCTATCAACCATTGAAAATAATCTGTAAGCTTGGTTGCATCAAAAGTATATAATATTAAAATAGAAATGATGAGTACAACATGCTCGTTGTGAGCGTCACATTTGACAGATTTTTGGTGACGTTCAAGACTTTTAATGGAAGATTCATGATGTGCAGCATTACCAAAAAGCTGTCACATGTATTTCTCAAAAATCCCATGCGCAGTTTTCATTTTGCTCTGTTTTGGAGATACCCCTGCTCAGAATTACATGTACATCAAAATTAAATACTTAGAGCTGTGATTTGGAAAGATTTCCTTTCGAGAACCCTCAGTACAAAGCAAAAGTGGAATTGGAATGTAGTGAGCAGTAAGTCGGTACTTATTTTGTGTATATATGTAATTTGAACATCTATAACCCTTAGTAGACTAGTCTGTACCTACTCAGGTTATTGATTACCAGGGTGGTTGTTAATACCTAGGTAGACCTAACCCAGAAAATTGGTTTCGCACTACAGAATTCACCCTAAAAATATAAGTAAAGCCCTGCCACACTGGACTCTTTTTGGTCCAACTTGCCAAAACGATGGGTACAGTTTCCTCATTTTAAGTTCAGTGTGGACATACCAGGAACTTTTCCTCTCAATTACTGTAACTGAGTCATGATGTTATTTACTGGCCAACTTAAGCCCAGGAAAAATTCCCAGGGTTGTCAGCTTTGTCCAGTGTGTTAACCATAAATTCAAAGCAGATGGCAATTTGCAAATGTGGACTTACATTTAGCATGTGCAAAATAAAATTACTGGCTGGGATACACTGGTGTCTTCCATTAAAATTATACATGTTATAAATAAACCTACATGTACTATTATAACAAGACACCAACTGCCGCAGACATCTGCAGCATGTGCAAGGCTGGGATGGCAGCGCTGTTCAAACTTGATAAACAGCTCAGGATTGGAGCATTCACATTACTGAAGGTAACTGGGGGAATTGTCACAGGGCTATGCACAGGTGACCCTTAGATGGGTGGGTTAACCCACCTAGTGGCATTTTAGGTAATTAACATTGAGATATTTCAACCCTGTTAAATTTTGGGGGTTAAATTTTTCATGAACCCCTGAGATTACCCGGGTAAGTGCATAGTGCGAAAACTGCTTATTGTCTCGTAAGCAGGGAGGTACATGTCAGTAGTGTCTCGCACTGTTCCATTGGTGACAATGGTTATGGACATGGCATTCAAAACAAATTATTGTATAACTGACAGCATGTAATTAATTTCAACTTAAAGCCTGTGTAGCCTTAAACTTTTGAACCCACAGGAGTGGCAGTCTAGACAGCTACTTGTAGACCAGAGGTCTAGTCCACAGTTCAATCTGGCTGATGAGTAGAGAAGAACACTACCGGTACACATGTACATGTATCACTCCAGAAAATGATCCTGTACAATTATCCCCTTGCATCATCCTACAATAACTCCATTCAAAAGGTTTTCTGACAGAGCACTGACAAACTCTTCACCATGAGTAGATGGGTTGATCAGTGTGTCAGTGTTGTGGTGAAGTGCTGCATTCAACAATGATGGACCGCTGTGATGTGTGATATGTAATGTAGTAACACTCAAGGGAGTCATAGCACCTGATGATGCCAAGCCAAAGGTGTTATGCATCCCTTATGGTGTTACAACATCATGTCGCACTTCACAGAGTCAGTAATTATTTTGTGAATATCTCTCTCCTGTATTGTTTTAATATTTTCTTCTCCCAAAGGTCTTAAATTTAATCAAAGCAATGAACATCTTTAATTTAATCAAAGCAATGAGTATCGTGGTCCATTGCTGCCTAGAAAGCCGTACAACAGGCACGGACTTGACGTGTCACTGTTTCCGTTTGTGTTGGTCACGTATGTCTTCCTCAAAAGCGATGTCTTTGCATTTAAAACCGTTTGTAGGAAAGTCTCTGTGTGGCCTCAAGCTCAACAGACATTATGTTACTATGGAACTTTCATATGAAGAAACAAACGTTTGACGAAAAGTGCAGCACTCCAACAGCTTATCGTATTGTGTGCCAGTTCACTGCTCTTGTAGAGTTAACTAGCATCAACTGTATGGTAAAGGTTGCAAAAACACCAATGCATTTGATTTGTGATCCCCCAATTTGATATACATGTAGATTGTGGAGGAAGGACTAGTGTGTGATATCTTCATGTAATGTTCATTCATGAGGGTGTGCTTTTGTCACCTGGTCTTACTACCATTAATTATCGGTACGATTGTGAAGCTTTATCTCTATTCAGATTATCATTTTGAGAGTACTTACAAATTTCCTTGCCTATAAAAAGGGTGTTTGGAACTTGTACTGACAAACCTTGCAAGGTAGAGGCAGTGAATGTACATGTATCAAGAGTCCAAGATAACACTTATTTTTTTATACTGGTATACACGTAGGTTTTCTGTTTCTCAGTTGAACGTGAAAATCGACATCAAATTTGTCATCTTTTACTATAACACTTTTTAAACTTGATGCCCAAAACTGTGAACAGGATTAGCATGGACCAGTACAAATTGTGATGGACCTGCACTGTCAAGCTGTGTCTGCACTGGTCTTTATGATCAGTAACTGATGTTACACCACAATCTGATCCCCACCCTCAAACCAATATCCACACTGTGACTTGGTTTTGTTAGACCAATTCTCAGAGTACATGTAGAATACTCTTAAATGTAGATCTGTGTGTTTAGTGAGGAAAAGGACCAACTATCAAATAGCAGTACCGGTATTTGGTGTCAAATACACCAGAACCCACCCATCCCTATCACCGCCATTGTCAACAAGATTGCTAAATTCACCCATGGTCAATCAGGAAATGTGTTTTCAACAGCCCCGGCCCCCAAGAAAAAGCCTTCAGTACGCCCCTACATGTATGTTCCTCCTGTTACAGCAATTATTCATTTCATTAATGATGTATATATCTTTCTCATTCATAGGGTGCCTCAAAAAACTGGTGGAATCACATGCACTACCAGCACCATGCAAAACCAAATGTGGTGAGTGGCTTATTTAAGTGACTTGTCAAACAAATCTTTTATCTACTTTTTGCTGCCAACCACTGAAATCCTTTTAACCTCAAAGCCTACCCTTTTCATGTTTCATGCAGATGCCTCCATAGAATATAGTGAGGTTAAATTACATGTACATGTGTAGCCAAGGGTGTAGCCTGCTGAAGCCAGTCCAACAAAATATAAGACCTAAAACAGTTCAAACAAACAAATCTTCTGTTTGTCATCCGCTAAAAATATGGCAGTACTTTGTATTGAATGAATATCATATTTATGTTAAATATGGCAAAAAGATGCCAATGGTAAGAGTGAATGTTCAAGAATCTGGGGAGATTTCAGTTTGTCTGCTCAAAATAAGCACTTTGTGAGGAATGCACCGGTACTTGTAAATTTCAGTTAATGAGATAGTCACACTTTATTGGACTCCACAACCACAAAAAGACAATCGTTTTGTAACCTGCTACCAATCATGTCCTCAACCCGTAATGCCTATCTCCAGATGAATAAGGATCCTGATGTAAGACTGGAAGCCCTCTTTGTGGTTGGTGAAAACATGCCCAAGAAAGTTGCCAAGAAAGATGCTGCAAAGGGAAAGGCTACCATGCCTTACAACCATCAGCATAAGTACTTCTTTATCAGTAAGTCACTCCTGTTACAACCCCTGAAACTTTGTAGTTGTTGCATTTTGTCTGGGATCCATTTGCCGCTGAAATTTCAAGCAGATGAAATTGTTAATCTGTTTGGCTCACTGTGTTTTCCCTAAACTTGTTATTTTGCTTTTTTAAACTTCCCACAAAATGCCGAGTATTGCTACATGTACGGTACCTGTATGTGTAGAAAAATGTTGGACGAGCCTTGTACAGCTAGGAATTTTCATATTTGTATGCGTATTTATTGTATGCCTTTTTCTTTTTTATGCAAGAGACAATAGGATGAATGGAGTGGATTCCTATTGTAGCACTCTATGGGAGACATTATTTGAATGTTGTACATTAGGCCTCACCATTAATTTTGTAACTACTTGTCCATTGGGCAAGTACATGTACATGTAGCATTGAAAATCTTCTTGCCTGAGGTAAGATTTTACTTGCCCAAACCCCGGTTTAGTTGCTCATTGCTTCCTTGGACAGTAAGATCCTTCCTTCAACCAATCACCATGATGAAATTGCTATGCCATAATATGACGAGAGTATATATTGCCCCAACGTGCGCAGGACTCTGATGCATCATTCATACAAGTTCGGGCAATGGCTATTTCTTAACCACTCAATGATTTTGCCTGGTGTCATATATGCAATAAGCACACACACAAGTACCCTGTAAAATTCACTCACGTTGAAGTCATGGCCACATGTAAAACAGTCTTCGAGCTTCCGGCTGTCAAAGCTCTGCTGCACCGTGGGTGCGTTAATAACCAGTGGGGTTTGGTACCCAGACACAAGGGCATTTTACAGTTTTCCCTTGTGTGGAAGGGTGCCTTGCTATATGTACAATGTACATGTACTTAATACACGCGAGATTGTACATGTAACGATGCAAAAACTCATTGTACACCACGTAGCTGTTTACTTTTTACTACTTTTTATAAGCTTTTGTGGCCTTACAAGCTTTCTTTTGGCCACGAAAAACAGGCATTTTTTTTTCAAGAAAAAAGTACCTGTCCATCACGCAATTCGTCCCTCATTTTTACTTGCCCTAAAGAAGAAATTACTTGTCCCGGGCAATCGGACAACCGTTAATGTCGAGGCTTGTTGTACATGTACAACATTCTAACCAGTGCCATCACATTATGCATGCTTCACACTGTGCACATGCAACATTCAACATACATTTACATGTAATCTGATGTTTAAAGGCTATACACATTAAGTGATCTACAGAATAACACACAAATATCTCATGTCAAATGGGGTGAATTTTTTATTTTACTGTAATTTTTTACATACATGTAAATGATGGTGTGTATGCAGTGTGGTAGAAGTTGAGGTGAGGCAATGCATATGCATAAGGTACCCCCGGTACTGGTTCCTACTGCTAATAAAAGCAATATGGAAGGGCTGGAAGCCAGCCTCCCCCCCCCAGCAACAATATATGTGTACATTTCACACTTAAACAGCCCAAACACCATGAACTAATCAAAAATTTAAGAAATGTTTCTGTACGTTAGAGTCTTCTTTATGTATACGTATTTTCTGCTTTCTTGTCTACCTTTTGAAGTCTTGATACATGTATTTTTAATGAACAAGTGACATGCAGTTTTCTGTTGGAGTGTCTCATCAAGGCTTTGGTAGCAGTAGCCTGTTCATGAGGGCACTTCATCTATGCTGATTTACCATTGCTCTTTATGCCATATCAAAACTTTGGAGCATTGTTACAGAAGCCATGTCACATGTTTTTATTATATCTGGGACTGAAATTGCATTGTATCCAAAAAGGTCTGTAAAAAACTGGTTACTAAAGTTAAATGTATGCAATAAATGGGAGAAGTGCCCGGGATGGGGACAAAAAGAGCTTTCTATTTAGAAGAGCCTTACAGATATATCAGGGAGCGCTGTCATGGGAATCTACTGTGCTCTCTTGATTACATTTCTTTAATCATTTCCTCCCAATCAGAAAACATCTTAAGCAGAATCCATTGCTCTTGTTACGTGTCCTACATTTAATACAAACTTTCATAAACAGTGCAGTTAAGATCTTATTCTATTAATATATTGCACCGGCTGCACCCTGAGTGAGCGAGGCCTTGCTTAAGAATGTCACAGAGCAGGTACGTGTTCATCTTATAATTTTTCTTTGTTGCAGTTGGCCCACCTCTTCTGTTTCCAGTCTACTTCCAGTTCATGACATTTTACTACTGTTTTACCCGCAAGGAGTGGGTGGTAAGTCTGTGCGGCGTAGTTGATAGACTACTGAACTTCATTTCCGCGGTGTAACACTGGTTTGTGTGTATTTACATATATTGCAGGAACCTCGTACCTGATTGAAAAACAAATGAATAACTGTGAATCCATTCAGGCAAACCATTATTGAAATCTCAAAATCATGTTTACAGATGGTTTATTAAGTTCTGAATAATGCCACCACCTACATTGTTAAATCAATACAAACAGCAAGATAGAAATAGCGAGTGTGTGGAGTGAGTCTAACATATATGTGACCGTACAGGGTAAATTTTGGCATGTGTCATGAACATAAATCCATTTTGACTTTTCTGTGTTGTCTGGTTTTCATTTTGAAAATTCTCCACAAGTGACCAACACTTTCCTGTTCATCGTCAACTTAAAGTGTAAAACGTAAATTTATTTATGGATTCCACTTGATCGGCTCCATAATCTAAATCAGGTTCCTAGCATGATAGTTCAGCTACTCAGTTATGATGCTAGCCTTATGCAACATCATTGCAGTAGCTCCATATCCCAGACTTCCTGATTCCCTCTGTAGACAATGTCCCCTCTAATGCAGTACCAAAACAGCCATTGCTGCATTTTCATCTTCACAATACAGCAAAAGATTTAAGGCATCTTTCCATATGCGCGTCATTACTTTCACCATGAGTTTTATATCCATCAAGATCCCTCCTGGGGTCGATTTTGATGGCTGAATGTTAATGTAGTCAATTTTTGTGTCCGTGAAAGTGGAACGCATGAAGGCATCATGTACACAATGCGCCTGAAAAAGTATGTATGGAAAGGTGCCTTTACAATTCAACGCCATTGTATGATATATCCACATTACAAAATTTGTGTGTGTGGCAAAAGTCTGCGTCAAATGACCACTGCACACAATTCATGGAGCACAGTACACTATGCTCAATACAACACTTCATACCTTACCTAAAGAAATGTCGGTCATCTGATTGGTTGGATGGTAATCATGTGCCATGAATTACATGTATTTGGTGTAATCAGTGAACCAATGGTTACACCAATAATATACTGGTATACAGCTTGCATGCATGGTGAGCACAATTGCGAGTTTTCACACGACTGCACACGGTTGGTGCATTGATGGCTCTTCACACATACACAAAAATTGGGGGCAATACTATTGTATGCAAAACACCTAGCATTTTGTCTTGTCAGATGAGGAAATTTTGGAACCCATAAGTAATGGTTATGGTTCAAGAGTCACAAGAAATGATTAGAGCAGATTGTAAGATTCACAGGATCATCTGTTACAGCGTGAACTAGTGCGGAACATGTAAACTTTGTGTTGTGTTTTTCATTTGGACAAGATTATATGTACAAGGTTTTCACTTGATTCATTCAGGTGTTGTATAAAACTAATAATGAATATGTATGGAACTGTTCTTACCATTGCAATCAGAAACATTCATCAGTGTGTACTGATCTGGATCACACAAAACTGTTGACATGATGGGATTTAGTCAGGTTTTTTATGAAACAAATACCAAAGACTACACAGTCATGATAAGAGTAATGTCATTTGGTGAAAGATAATCATCTGTTGATATTCCACAGTTTTCTCTGGAATGTGTTACATTTCCAATGTACTCTTAATGTAACTTGTATAAAGCAGTGCAGTTTTACAGAAATACATGTAATCAGCATGTCTGAAATTCTGCCATTCCATCCTGGAGCTGAGTGGTTTCTCTGGGGGCTTTTTTTCTTGCAGGATCTATTTCTTATGGTCACGTACTACGTCCGGTTTGCTCTGTTCTATGTGCCCTTGCTTGGTGTCTGGAAGACTCTGCTGCTGTTTGAAACTATGAGGTAATGGGGTGGGGCTTTTGTGGTGTATGGAGGAAGCCAGTCAAAGGAGCATTATAGAGTCGCAATAGCAGCCAGAACCAGCTGTCTGCAAGTGGTTGCTTTGTTTCAAGCTGTCCAATTCTGGAAGTATTTTAAATGTTTGAAATATCTCAAATCCAATTTAACTGTCACTTCCTCATCATTTTTCCCCTAAGGAGCCTCCTATACTCTCAATGTCACTAGCAATGCATTCACCAAGGTCTTTGTACTAAGACTGTGCATCAAATTCTATGCATGGTCTCCCCCGTCCTCTGAAAGCTGTTCCTGCTTTAGTTTGTTGATAAAAACCACAGAGTATATTGTGAGGTGTTTCTGTCTGTGTAGGCTGTAAGTTTAAACTTGTTGCTGTGATTTGTCTCTATGTTCAATAGGTTGCTTGCCAACTTGAGAGACCACAGCAGTTGACATACATGTAATTGCCACATGGGTTTATTCACTCAGTGTTTGCATGGCGTTTAATATCTTTCCCCTGTCAGACTCATCCTACCATTAAATCAATTGTACCATTAAATTAAATTGTGCTTAACCAATCATCAATTTGTTGCCAAGCACAAATGTTGAGCACTCCAGTCTGGAATAGGTTGAAGTTTTGTTATAAAAGAAAACTGAAATTAAACTTGAGCAGACTGAAAGCAACTTGTGAGTAAAGATCACCTTGGTTTCAATTAATGAAGCACTAACAGATTTGTACCCATCTTGGATTTTTTTTTTGCTGTTGTTGCAGAGTGTTGGAGAGCATATGGTTTACCTGGGTAGCCCAATCTAACCACATACCCATGACTATCGAGGAAGATCAGGAGAAGCCATGGCTGGAACTGCAGGTAGGTTCAGTGACTAGCCACTTGTAGGTTGTGTTACTGTGGTGGATAAGGTTGATTTTCATAACAGGGATTTAGTAGCTAACTCTTGATGTACAGCCAAACATGACGGATATTGCCTCAGAGTCATTTGAAGTGTATTTGTGTATTATTTCTCACTACAACCTTCATATTTCGGGGCATAACCACAGGATGATTTTTACTACCACAATAGGCTCTGCACAACATTCAAGTTCAACATGTGGTCTTTGCTTCCACAGCCTCCCTGACTTTTGTGTGTAAAACAACAGGGGGATTAGCATGTATAGCGGTGAAGTAGGATACATATGGCGGTTTAACTTGTCAGGCTCGGCTATGTACAAGATGGCCAGATCTTGTTTACGTGTTTCTAGCATAAAAGTACTTAGAGACCTGTATAGATGCAGACAGGCAGTGATGTCTAAGATTCTCCATGAAATCACATTGTTTGCAAGCAGCTTTGTACCTCCTGTGTCTTATTGGCCTTGCTCTTTCAAATGTACATGTGCATACCAGTACATGTACATGTACATGTGGAATTCACAGTGTACAGTGGTGTGTATCAGGATTTGAAATGTGTTAACCCCATCAAAAGGTCATAGGCACAACATGTTGGTTGTCAAACTGGTGGCATTGGAGACACACATTGAGCCCCAGCCTCACCAAGCGGGTTCATTAATGCATAGGTTTTGTGTTGGTCACCGGCTTTTGTTCACACCAAGTTTACAGATTTGCATGCTAGTGTTCAAGCATCTCTTCTGCAGTACAAAAATGAGGCACTTACAACATTTGGCAACTTTGAGATGCAAACATTCTCAAAAGCCATTAGTGCATAATGAACTAGAATGAGAAGTGCAACAACACTAGACC
>NW_019091360.1:934732-949768 GCF_001949145.1 Acanthaster planci
GAGGTGGAGCATGCTTAGGAGGAGTGGAGCAAAGAATGTTCAGTATTCTTCCATGGAATACCAAACGGAGTTATTGTCATTTAAACTCTCAACAGGTTTCCTGATCTTACGTTGCATGTAGTAGGCAGTGGGAACAGCTGCACAGTAGTACGCTATTGAAATGCTTCAGGTCTGATAACATGGCTATAGGACCAGTTCATGCTGAATGATGGCATATTTCATTACATTATTGTTTCATATTATCTGTCATTTCTATCACAGCTGGGTGCCACATGTAACATCCACAAGTCCTGGTTCAATGACTGGTTCACAGGACACCTCAATTTCCAGATTGAACACCAGTAAGTACATGACATTAAACACTGGTTGTGGATGATGGTTTTGATCAATTCTGCACAAGTAGTCCAATGCTAAGTTATTTTCAAAACAACGACAAGAAAATGTGTCATGCTTGGCACAAATGTTGAGTAAATGATATGAAATTAAAAGAACATGGATGAATCAGTGGAATGATGTACATTTTGTCAAGTTTATGAAATAAATTCTATTTTCACAGGAGAAAAGACTAACCCAGTCATGCTCAATTCAGCAAGCTGCATTTTAACAAGATGTTTATGATGTTCATTGCATATCTGTAAACTGTTGGACTAAATAGGTGGCAGCAAATTGACTGTAGATTTGCTGAAAGGCAGGGTATAGTTTTTGTATCTCATCTAATCTTAAAACCTTTGTTTTTGTATTCTACAAGCCTTTTTCCCACCATGCCACGTCACAACCTTCACCGTATTGCTCCACTGGCGCAAGCACTCTGTAAGAAACATGGCGTTGAGTACAAACTGAAAGGCCTTGGATCAGCCTTTGTAGACATCGTGTCGTAAGTCACAGTTTACATGCATAAATCATGCCTCCCTCTCAGCCCAATTGACAAATCAATCAGAAGGATCGATTTTGCCCTCCATTATCAACAGGAAAACACCACGGATGTGATTTCTTGAAGTTTTTCCAGATTTCTGTTTTTTCTTTTACCGGCAAATTCCAAAGTTTTAAAGTTTGACGTACATGTATTTGCGGTTTTCAAGAGTTTTGCATTTGCAATATTCACACTCTCCCAAGTTACTTAAAGTCTAAGAAGGTCACAGCATTTTATTGGCATTTAATAATTGCTCAATCACGGGTTTGTCTTGATCACTCATTATTACCTATAGGAAAACAACTCTAATTTGGCACCAGTTAGATTTAAGTCAGGTAACAATAACCAAATGTATGGCTCTCATCACAAAAATCAGCATCCCCCAACTTGCCAGAATTCTTACATGGCAGCCAAGGTTTTCTTTGTGTTTTTTTCTTTTTTTCACTAGTCAGTGATGCTTTGTGTGTTTAACCTTTGTGGGTTGCGATAGCTCTGCATTGTTGAAATATCTGAATGGCATTTGATGTACATGTAGTTTAGATGTATATGTGACCTATGTTCTCAATAATGAATTAGTCTCATGTCATACGGGACACAGTTACAAGAAAATAGTTTCAGCTTGATATCTGTAAAGTTTTCTTTTTGTTAACAGTGAAAGTTTGGATGCTGTGCCAAATTTTTTGGCACACATAAATCTGTTGTTTATTTTGGCAACCTGTAACATAGGTTGAAAGCTGAAAATGGTTGTTTACCAGAATTGTAAATTCTTAAATATGGAAGCAAATAACTCTTCAAATCAGAAAGTTACGGACCTATAAAATACTCAATTTGTATGCTTTTCAAGTTATTTTTCCAAATTGTGGGGTTCCACAATATTAACAAATATGGTTTTCCCTACATATTTAGGAACTGTTCAAAGACGAACATTGAATCTTGATAAGGTCATGCATTTATTTTGAATTCACATGAATAACAAGTAACCTAATTGTGTTGTCTTTCTCATTTCTCCCTTTTTCAAGGTCCCTGGAAAAGTCTGGCAAGATCTGGTTTGATGCCTACTACAGCCTTAGACATGAACTCTGAGTTGAAATGTCATGGCTCCATACATTCAGTAGTAGATGCATGCTACACTCATGTGGAAGAGCATTAGTTCAGTTCAAATGTAGCTGCGATAACCAGTCTGTATATTCAACGTGTAATCGCAAGCTTTTTATTCCAGACCCCAAGTACACGTAGCTGTCAAAGATATAACATGATAATAATTTGTGAAAAGTCTGCTGGACAAACAGTAAGACCCAATGTAGCAATGTCTTTCACCATCAGATTTTCGCTTCCTGAAAGCAATGTAAGGTGCATTACTCATAGCAATTAACACTGTTTATGCAGTGGACGTGCTTCAAGGTGAAATCTATACACAGATATATCAGAAAAATGTTGTATCGCTGTTTACTGATGCCTATGATGAAAAATAAGATTGAAACCATTTACAGTTTGGATGTAAGGTTACAATACTTAATATGATGGTGTCACATTTGCTAAAAGGTATGCCAGTATTACAAGAAAATTATGCATTTCAATATGAAACTATCTTGATTCCAAGTAAGTCATGTGACAGTCTATATATCTGAACAAAAACATTTTTTTTTATTAATTTAAAGGTTTAAATTATTTTCAAATCTTAAAATACCTTTCTTGACGGATTTACCCAGTTGTTCATCCCTAGTTAACCACTCGATAAATCTTGTAATTCAAGTTACTCTCGTAGTGGTGTGGGTAGATTGTTATATCAGTTAATTCACATTTCACTATTTCACAGATTCAATTTAAGAATTGAATTTCCAAATTCTCAAAACGAGGAGGGACCAAAATGTGTGTTCCAAATGATAGAATGTTTTTATGTACAAGGTGCAGTGAATGGTTTTTGAAAAATCACATGTGTTTCTTCATTTGAGAAGTATCTTTCAGTATATTCATTATATAATAGAAGATATTTAGCTGTCGTTGACCAATTTAACTTACCGGTATTTAGCCAGCTACAAATAGACCGTGCCCTCTCTGATGCATATATGTAAGTAAGCCTATAAAGGTTATTAAATTCCCATAGAATGTTGAGTAGGTTCAGTGGTCTTGTGGATAATGGCACATTTTGAGATCACATGATACGCTTCCAGCTGGATTCAATCCCTAGCAGCTACCCTTTATTTTCATCCTCCAAAATTGAAAATTTTCTCATTACTTTAGTTTGAAATTGACTCCAACATTTGATTACAGAGTATTACATTTTCTTTTTCTGATTTATGGCTCTGGAGGATTTAGTTTAAAGATCAATCACATTGCTTTGACATAAAATGGTTATGTAACAGGGAATTGGTCATTGCTACCCATGTCGTAACTAGTAAGGCAGCTTCTTTTCACATTTGTAAAAAAAAAATGGTCATTTTGGAGGTTCAGGACCACCGCATTCTGCTCAGAGTAAAAAAAAAGTGTCAATGAGGGCGGCAAACAAATCTAGCAATTTGATGATGTCATAATGCGGCTCTCGTTCCCCAGAGTTTCTTGACGTTGTGGCCATAATGGGGCACAAGAAGAGTGAAAAAACAGGTGAAGTAAGTTAGAGGTCATTCTCGGCAAATGACCACGGCCATCTGCCTGAAATGTATCAGGACGTTACTCCGGTTCAACTTGGGATGATTCAACTTCATCATACAATCCAGTGTTGATCAGTATTGTGGACATAAAACCAATTCCAAGCACTGGATGCCACAAACAGTGGTACACTGTTTCAAAAAAATGCTGGCTTGCCTCTGCTATTGACGGTGACAAAATGTTGGTAATTCCCAGCAGCCTGGTCTTTTGTTATGAGTACTGTCTTTTGTTACAAGGCCCAGTTCCCTTTGTTTGATTTCAGACAGCCTGGCTGTGCATATAAAGAATACATGCCCCAAACCAAGCTCCCCAGCAGCAAATGGTTAAATTACAGTTAAGTGCGAGCAAGCACAGCGCTCATGAATGCGGGCGTGTTCGCTCGAAATAATGAAACGACATTTGTTTTCTGTTTACCTGATATGAAGGACTTCAACTCATGCTTTTGACGTCAGTAGCAATCTTTACCCTCTAGATTGTTTTAAATATAACTAGATTTTATAGAAATTGAAATTGTGAATTACCATTGTGATTGATCTTTAAGAGGAAAAAGTCTAAAATTGCCAAATGGTCTGATTCCCACCTCATGAATACAAAGTCACAACGACTGTGTTGGTGATTTGTTTCCCCCAACCCCCCAAAAAAGTGAGTACACATGTGCCTCTGAAAATATTGTTTAGTGAAATTTGTTGGTAACAGCTAAATATCCACTGCTTATTTTTTCATCCTTATATTAATTTCCACATTGCCAGTAATTTCTTAATGACTAAGATATGCAATATCACTATTCTAGGTTTATACCACTTTGGGTAAGCAACATATCCAGAGTTTCTTTTAAAAAGAAATTTAAAAATCTAAAGTATCAGAGTTTATTTCATTTAGTGTATGCTGTGTGTGGTGGATTTTGTTTTGGTTTTCCTTTTTGCAATTATAATTGATAGGAATTGAGCATTTATGGTTGTGGTGAGATTGTATGAGTGAAAAAAACCTGAAAATGGTAAATGCTGTACTCGGGAGGTAAATTGTTGGGTTTTTATTATACCAAGGTGGTTGACGATTTATTACACATCAGGGACTATAATATTGACCATAAGATGTCCATTCATCTGAGAAATGGCGGTGAAAATAACAAATTGGTGGAGCTCATTACTTCAAATATTATCAAACACTTCCTGTGTCAGTTGATAATCTGTAGCATTGAAATATGTCAGTGTGTCCAGTGTTGGTTCTGTTTGGCTTAAAGATGCTGTCTTGGTATTGCCCATCAATTGCCATCCTGGCAAAAATTGTTGGAACATGTGTCAATAGCCATATCCTCCCAAGGTTCTCCACTCCCCTGGTCAATGCTGTGATCGAGAGCTGGAGCCTAGACTGTGCATATTGAGAGGGGTCCCAATGAGATTTGGCCAGGATTGTAGGTAAAAACTGTCAAAAAGTGTGCTCATCAATTTTTCAGTCGTCTCACAAAGAGTTTAAAAAAGCTGAATTGTTTTTGTTTATAGTTGTGTCACAATCACAGTTCCTTTACTAATAACACCTACACTTGCCAATCTAACTTGATAATGCATCCAGAGACACTGCAGATGCACACAGTCTCGTGCAAGTTACCTGTAACAGATCTGTTCAACAGATGTATAAAGAGGTGTGCTGTACAGACCTTTCAATATTGTCTGATAGTTCTATGATGTATATGAATCAATGGACATTCCTTTTAGCTAGTTGTAGTCAATAGTAGAGTTGAAAATGTCGGTGAGGAATGTAACATGAAGGTTTGAGAATTAACAGATTATAAATGTACTTTAGTTTGGTGTTCAGTTGGCAAATTAGATTTTGTAAAGTATTGCAGTTTTATCAGTAGTAAATACTGACGCACCAGGAAATTTGTAGTTTCTTGTGTTGAATAATGTACTCCATTATTTTATCCCAAGTTCAAAGGTATCCCTATCTTTTTGGCGTACTCTTTTGCATTTACAATCCCTGTGTAAAGACTGAATTTGCTAGTGGAATCAATGACATGAGTCAAAATGACATGAGTCAAAATGACATGAGTCAAAATGACATGAGTCAAATCAAATTAAAGATGAATATAAAAACAAATACATAGATGTGCTATTGTTGAATGTTGTGATACCAGAATAAGGTCACTTGGTTATTGGGTTGATACATGTATGCTATATTTTTTTTATAAATTATTATTACCGAAAATGGGTCACATGGAAGACATTCCCATAGGAACGTGCACAAAATTTTTCAAACTTTACCGTCCCATAATTCAATATTCCCTAATCCGATCTTAACCAAACTGTGCATGTTTTCCTTTCAGACCCTAATCTATCATCTCTCAAAATGTGGACAGTAAAAATTTTCCTCCTTTTGGTAGTTGGAGCATTTGGGAAACATTGAAATGTCTCCCTAATGACCGATGTCTCCCTAATGTTGAAAAATTTACCACAAAATGTCACAAATGTGGAAATATTGATGTAACCATCTGGCCATTCTGCAGTTCATGCAATTTGTGGTAGCTACTACAGACTCTCAAGAGCCAAGGTTCATTTTCTGAGGAATAGAAAGACGTATAGTGTAGAAGTGTATGGGCAAGTCTATATGAAATGCAAAATACATCATTCACAGGATTATTTGTTTCTTATCATTAAAAAGTCATTTCAAAAATGAAAGTGGAAATGATAGGGAGTATTGATACTTTGTAATTCCACTTTAAAAACTTCTTATTTGCAAAAAAAAAGAGTAATGAGGAATTTCATACTGGAAAGATGAATTTCCATTTATGTAAAGGCTAGTTAGTAACTTGCACATAAAACCTAGTTAAATGAACCCCATATGCATGTGCATGCCAGAGATTCAATAGGATTGTTGCTTTCTAGATTACTTCATTAGTGAGACTTGTTAGCATGATATCACAGTGACAGCCAGGAGGTTGAAGCTTTTGTTAGCATTTCCATGGGCTAGTTTGGTCTTCAGACTCTAAAAAACTTGCTGATGTTGCTATCATAGAGTCTAGATCTAGGAACTTGTTGCGAATGCCTTTTATATACAGCAGAGGGTGGACCAATCAGGCAAGTTTGGGTGACACCCGTAGGTTAACCACTTGTTTCTTTGTAATGTACAAATGTAATACAGTTTCAGTTGAACAATCGTAATTGTAAGAGCATTTTTGTAAAATCTTGTTGTCATTCACATTTTGCCATTGGTTGCACTGATGTTTCTTAGTCTATACCAGCTGGCGTAACATTTTTTATTCGCTTTTTTACCCACAAAGGAGTGTATTGATAACCAATTATGTGATAGTGTACCTAAAGGCCAGGTTCCAAATACAGAGATATTCCAACCATCTATCATTCAAGTGACATTGGGCACATATGATCCAAAGGTTGTGATGCAAACTCCAGTTAACTATGCATAATAGTTAACTGGAGTTTTTGCTTGAAACTGCTTTTCATTAGCCTTTTGGATCGTGTGTATTTGTAAGAATGCCTGAATTAATTGCTTGAAACTGTAAATTAGCTTAGGATTAGTTGAAATTCAGTTTGGTTTGGGTTTTTGGTTAGTTAGGGTGCTGTTGTCATGACATTCTCCAGAGGCTTTTGATGTTTCTTGAAAGTTGTTTTTAGGTTTAGTCTGAACCTCTGTGGTACCACACTTATCCAGTATAGTATATTAGTGTATACTAATCCATGGATTTCAACGGTAGTTTACACCCTGTGCAGGTGACCCTGAAACCTGAAATTGGAGGCCAACCTGCTAATTATGGATTGTAATTAGAGTGTACTTCAAATGAATTACATGGCTAAGTGAAGTTGGAATGTGTACGTTGCTGTAACAAGTAGGAAACGTACATTAATGAAGACTTTCTTTTTTGCTTTAGTGAGATCTTTTTGGTGGGGGTCTTTGAGTTAGGGGAGGGGTTTAGTCCTGGAATGATTGTAAAAGTGAGTCTTTTGTAGTACTTGAGCTTCAGTATTTTTGAATCAGTGGTAATCATGTGGTTATGCACTGAACTTTATCCTGTAAAGAGATGAGATGTTTACTGATGTTTACTGCCCATGATGGCTGTACAGCTGAAAATGATTTTGAATTGAAGTTGGAATGTGTACATAGCTGTAACAAGGATACGTACACTGATGAAGACTTTCTTTGCTTTGTTTTGGAGTTTTGTCACCCGGGGTCTTTTGAGTTTTATTGGTGGGTTAGTCCTGGAATGAGTAAGTACAAATTTATAGTACTTACTCATTCCAGGACTATTTTGAATAAATAGTACCCTGTAGCTTTACTCTGGAATTGATTGATCTTGGACAGACATTGGATGTTACCAGTTCCTCATGATTCATGTGCAGCTAGAAATGGTAATTTGGTCACTACTCATACAAATTTCTACTCATTTATGTTAAGCGCCAGAATCTAGAAACTGTTTCAAATACGATGTCTGATGTCGAGGGAAAATTCATTGGTGATGCTTTGTGTTGCAGACAGTGGAAACATTAAAGCTGAATGTATCATATGAATTTTAAATTGGCTGATTTAGTTTGTCAATTTTTCGCAAACTACAACTGACCTGTGGATCATGTAGTCTTAATCCTCCCCAAAACCCAGAAAAATTCAACCTGGGCAAATAAAAGTCAGTAACATTTCAAGCAAACGGCTTACCAAAGAATTAATTTATTACCTTCCATTATTCACAGGTGTACAGTTTAACATAAATAATATTTGTGGGGAAATACATTTAAAAAAACTTCCTTTCAAAATTTTACACAGTTTGTTCCACCATCACTTGACCTGTTGCTGGTAAATGCCTATGGGTTCAACTCGTAATCTTCAGCTAAAAGTAACACTGACCCCCCAAAAAAATGAACCAAAAAAAAAAGCCAGCTTCAGTGTTCAGTTACAAGCACAGGGAAAGATAAGTGACATTTTGGTCATGAAAAATCTACAGAGTGAACTAAAGAAAGCACATTCCAAAAATGAATGTTCTTTCCACATGAAAGGCTTGGTTACCTCCAGTGGAAACAAAAGCGATTCACATAGCCACAACTATTCAATTTAATGGAGTAGATTGATTTTAATAGATCTCATCTGACTTTGCAATATCCAACAAATTCCTCCCTACCCCCCAAGAATGAGAGTGGAATGATTTCTATCATGTCTATCAAAGTCCCCTCAAGTGTTTCCTGTTTGGTAACAACCATGAGCACAGGCCAAAAGCAGCTTTCAGGCCATTGTCAGCGCAATATATAACTTACAATTGTTTTCAATTTCTTTTCACTATACAAAATTCAATTTTTTTTCCAAGATGGCTGCTGGCATGAAAATTAAATCAACTTGAAACACTGAGTTTCTCAGTTTACCCATGTCTTACAGGTAAAAGAATCGTTGAGTCCCTTTTTAACATTTTGTTCTGGCATTACGTACAAACACCATACAGCTTATTTCCTGCAATAACAAAAGCAGACCTTGTGGTACAAAAAGAGAAGGCCCTAGCCCTGTACAATCTATGCAATCAGTGTAAGGTATGTCTTTCATCCTAAAGTTACTTGTCATGGGACTAAAATATCTGTCACAAATCAAAGTGTATCCTTGAGGTTGCTCATCCCTGGCTCTTTCCCAGATAGCCAAGAGAGATAATCTCAAAGAAAACCCATTATGAAATTCTCCAAGTAACACATATCTCAAACAATGTACAATTTATATTTGTTGGCGTGATTGATTAATCTGCAGGATCATTCGAACTTTGCACAATATGTTGATCTTATTGCACAATTTATTGATAATTCTGCCATCGGCCAATCGCTTTTTCAAATAAGAGACCATGGAAGATAGTTTCAACGGGAGGGAATTTAAGTTGGAGATTTCGTACAAGATGGACTGATAGCAAAACACAGTTATGCTGATTGACTGATCACCCAACATTCTGTTTACTGCCTACAAGGTGATCAAAAATTCCTCATCATTCCTGAATTTCATGAATAGAATGCAATATATGAGAGTTTTTTACAAGGAGCTTTTTGTTCACAGTCACTTTGAAGAAATAGGGAATCAGCCAAATTTAGTTGGAATATTGATACTTCCAGAATTATGCAAATTTTTCCAGGTTTTGCAAGAATAGGTTGTATTTAGCTTTTCCTGTTTTAGGTTCATGGAGCAGAAGTGGGAAACATGTATTACACACATTAACAATAAACTACACAACATGTACAGATGTAGGCTTGATGTGGTTAGCTTTGGTGTGACTGCAAGGACACATCACAGCCTTCTTTACTTCTTTTAAGGTGTATACAAGATTACATACCAGAAATCCTTATAACTACAATTTGGATACTTCAAACAAGTTCAACAAAGTTCCACAGCCAGCAAGTGGAACTTAGTTGACTGACTTGGCTGCTTTGTCAAAAAGGCTTGTGATTACATTAGGTTTCAGATACTGCTGTGACTACTAATCTGATTCTTCAGTTTACCCAGATTTTGAACAAAGCCTTCCCTCCACTATTTTTCAGGCAAACTTAATACTGGTGTCAGTGCTGAGTCAAATCCACCACAAGTCCCATCACATGCCCCTCAAATATAGTCACAAGACCTTTCTCAAAATCAGAAAATAATCAACAGGGTGAGCAGTGATAACTAGTGATGAACCTGCAATGGTTTTGACTACAACGTGGACTGGTGTGACAAACATATTGAGCATTTTTGTAGAAGATGAAACAAATCCTGTACAAAATTTCCTGAAAAAGGAGACGAACCTGTAAGTTTCTAGTTATGAAAAAACAAACCAATATCACCAGAGTTTTTAAAAATAATTATATAAATACAGGGAACATTTGGGTAAAACTTTATATTCTACATATGTCAAACCAAGGACAATTACTTATACCATCACAAAAAATAAATATCTTGCCATGATTGACTTGAAAATTACATTTATGTTCTAAGATGTGAAACGTTATCTCCATGTATCACCTGCTTTTGCCACACCAAGTTTTAAAAAATTGCACTTGCAAAATATTCAGCTAAAAAAAATTTATTAAAACATATTCATGATTAATCTGTATGCATGATTGAACGGGGGAGCAAGTAATGTATGGAAATATTCTCACAAGTCATGTGCCAAGAACTTTGCTGGATATATTTAGCATTTCTATATAAATAACATATTCGAGGGCTGATTAAAAGCATAAGAACTTAAATTTCACGGACAGGAATTTTGCCTTCCAGTGTGTTTTTCCTTGAAATTGTTCAATCAGTATTTAAAATGTTGAATTACAGTTTAAATGCAGGATTTCAAATTTAAAACTGCTGGATTCAATACTTTCAAAGTGTAGTTATTGACTGCGCGCACATGGACCGTAAGTATTGCTAACATTTCTCATCTGAACAGAAAGTGCTCTCATTCTGCATTGGAGACACACCCTTTTGAGTTCCAGTACAAACAGAAAGTGGTGAAAAGGTCTCATGGCAGCAAAATCCCCCATGAAGATCGGTTTAATACTTTGAAAGAAAAGCCTGCCTTGCACTGAAAGGTGTAAATCAGTGTGTTTTCAAAACTTAAACATTTAAAAACAAATATTCAGTTTTTTGTTCACGTCAAGTAGGGATCAATGCTGGAACAACTGTATGGCTTTAAGCATTGTTCTCACGAAGGGACAGGCAAGTTGATTTTAATGCACGACACATTTTCAAAATACAACACAAGAAAAATTTATCTTATTTGCAAAACTGTGAGAAGTAAAGCTTTCCAACAACTTCCTGTGATTAAAAGCTTTGTACAGTTCTTGGAAAGCTTAACACTGATAATATGCTAACAATTAGAATGTATACACGAGTGATTTAGCTCATAGTAATTTTTAAAAATGCCTGTCCCTTTGTGAAAACAAAAATGCTAGCTGATCAGCTCTCAGCACAATAAGTCTTGCCATATTCATGCACACATGGCTAAGAATGTAACAAAAATGCCTGTCCCTTTGTGAAAATGTAAATCTCAGTTACATGTATCTCACTTCGATGCCCTTAAGAGCTCTGGGCATTTGTTCACATTCAAGGGGCACATGACTATGTTTGCATCCCTTCGTGAAAATGTCACCAGCAGCTCCTGAGCATCAGCAATGTCTAGACCCTTTGCATCAGACATATCAGACATCACCTTTTAACTTTTGCTACTGCTCTGTCAGATTTTTAGTTTTGGGTGCTAGAGCCCCCCCCATAGAACCACACCTGACGCCCATCCCTTCATGAAACAGGTGACAATTTGGTCAAATTGTTTTTTCTCGATCAAGGAGGTTTTCCCTGCTGAAGCAAGTAATGGCCCCGAGACAAGCTGCCAGCTTGTATTGAACTTCTCAGATTTCTGAGATAGAAAACAGTACAATGGCACAATAAAATACTATGAAAGCTAAACTCTTTGGGGCTTTGGGGGGCAAGGAAACCTGTTGAACCAATATACGTGTAGCATTGTCCACAACAATATTCAGAGTATTGTGGCTGAGCTGTGGAGTGTTATCTACATCAAAATGCTACAATCCAGATGGGCACAGTTTGAAGATTTGGAATAATGAACACAAAAATAAACAGATTTGCTGTGCTGGTGGTCACTGTACACGGATGAAACTAAAAAAAGAATTATTACAAAATAAAAAAATAACATTTATGTTTTGTAAACAAATGAGAGCACAATTACATACTGGACAGAATGTCCTGTAGATTCAGTCTGATTTGACAACATTGAAATCAAAAAAGTCCTACACTGATACACTAAGCACATAAAATAATTCCCTCACTTTATTTTAACTGATAACACTTCAGATATTTTCTGAGATTTAAAAAAGCTTGAACATTTTCAACCCATTCTGCATTCTTCCTTCCTCCAAAAAAAGGGAAACAGTCACGAGGTTGTTTAATGATCTAATAGGAAATTAAGATTTGATTTGGGGGTTATTTTTCTGTGCATATATGTACTTTACAGTGTGAACTACTGGAATATACAAGGACAACATCATTAAATTGGTCGAAGAATGATCACCTAAAAAGAGAGGTTTTTATGGCCACACGTGAGGCCACACCATACAGGGGACAACACTGGTAAAGCCAGCCACAGCGGTTAAATGGCCATGATGGGCAAGTGGCTGCACTTGACCACTGACTAGCAGTTTAAGTGACAGAAGTTGACCGATGATCTCCCTGGCCACATGGCTCCACAGTGATCAGTGGCCAAAATGACCAGATGGCTGGAAAAAAAAGGCAGAGCGTGTGGACAGATAGCCGTATCTGACAGCCACATTGTACCTGTGACTGCAAAGAACACAACCAAACCTGAAATACATGTAGTGACAATGTCAAGATGGTGCCAGCCGGACAGTCAAACACAAGAACAGGTGGACTAAGGTACACAGGTGGTTAGACTGCATGGCCTGTGGCCCTAGGGAGGGCAGGTAACCACAGCAGTAAAATGGAAAGGCCACACACTGATAACACCAGACATGAGGTCACAATATAGATTGAAATGGATTGGATCTAAAGGCCAGTTGGACACCATACAAGCCATTTCTTTCAATCTACTACTCAACGAAGTACCCGTCAATTCCTAGTAAACTGACTCAAACAATATCAAAAACAAGACTATGGATGTAAACACTTTCAATATTACCAACCTACTGGCATAATTCATCATACCAGAAGTGCATTTGTGTAATAGTAATTGTTTTATGGAGGGTGTTTACTAATACTCTTGTTAGGTTTAAAGCTAAATCATTTCTTTAAACTTTGATCTTTTTGAATAAAGCTCTATATGAATCAAAAACAGAAGTGACTGGAATTATGGCAGGAATGCCATTAGCCTGTGTCACTGTACAAGAAACCTTACGGCAGAATTCAGGGGAAAAAAGAAAATGCAAATGTGAACCTATATCCAAACTGCCAATTTGGTTTTCACCCAAATGATCATTAACAACCTTTCAGGTATAAAATGTGAAATCTCTTTTGATATTTCATGAGCCCGGTTTGTGTCTTCAAAATTTCCTTCCTTTCTTTGAAAAATTACTACATTTTTATGGGTGGTTAAGGCATAGATTCGGGTACAAGGTTGTATAATTTGGAGCCAGTTCCTCACATCAGTTCCTGGGTTACCTGGTTCTGATGCATGGCCCCATGAGCCTCGAGCTGGACCAAAAGAGGGAGCAATTTTCTTAGCAACGGAGGTTCCCTTGGTCGGAACTGAACTTCACTGGTTCACGAACGACTATAAATGCATGCATTACTGTCTCATCACTACCAACAAAATGAACACTCCTGACCAATATGGGTCTTTTCAGCCAATGAGGGGGTGCTTCTGCTTGAGGTGGCATTAACTGGCGTTAATTTGAATACTTCATTATAATGGGTCTTCTTCAACTTCCCACTAACAAGAGTACTTTCAACACCCTCTGCAATGTTCAAGTGTGAAAACAATTTTTTTATGCCAAACATTACAATGGCACCAACATACTCCGTAGTAAGCCTAGTCACAGCCACTTATGCAATAAAGCAATCTGTGAGTAACACATGGAAGAATACACCACTTTCTCATATTAAAACAACATTTACGTACTAGCTGGATAATCCAGAATTAGTTATTTTATTCAATTGTGATTTTTGTACATGAAGGGTAAGAGATGCATGTTGGAAGGTGAGATAAATGAATATTACCCTAGGACGTAAATATTTGTAGACAAGGAGATGATTTTACACGAGTCATGGGAACCAGCTAACAGACATGCACAAATCGCATAACACTTTAGCTGGTACTTTGGTGTCAATGCCAAATGTTAATCTGCTTAGCTAATATGTGTCCTGATAGCTTGACAACATTGGCATCACACTCAGTGACATCCATCCGTAGCTGTCATCTGTAGCATACCAATGACAGCATTGTGATGTCCTTGGGCAGGAGGGGGAAGGGACAATGGGTCAACATGTTCACAATCTACAAGCTGGCAAGAAAATGTTCAGTTCAAATGTCAAGACACTCTGTCACTTGTTCTATGACCACCATGAGCATCTCAACTTTCATCCTTTGTCCCTGGTTCGATTCCACGTCGACCTGGCAAGATAAGTATTACACTGATATGTCTGCCCCACCTGCTTCATCTTCAACATCAAAGGGGAGCTGCCTTGCCACAAAGATAAAAACTGGTTCACCAAAACCAAAATGCCAGTTTTTTGTTTAGGTACTTGCACTTTTATATGTCCCTGGTTCGAATCCAGACGGATGTGTGACTCTGCAAGGCAGGTGTCATGAGATGATGGCAGCAGTGAACTTGGGGCCTAAGTGAATGCCGTCCATGCTGGAAGAACGCTTCAGGTCCTGGTACATTTGGTCTCGCGTCTTCTCTTCACAAAGCCTTGAAATAGCCTAGGATGATGGACATAAAAATGATACTAGATGAAAAAACAATCATAATGATAATAAACAACAGAAAACTTAAACAGGGGTCGAAGTGAACTTC
>NW_019091360.1:954981-967255 GCF_001949145.1 Acanthaster planci
TTCCCCCAGATCAGCCACCGTTGTTGTAGGTAAATGTTTGGTAAGCTACTACATGTACATGTATGCACCACACTTTGTAAACAACACAATGAGGCTCAGTTTCATGCAAAACAACTTTGAAGTCTATGTACAGTCATTTGTAAAAGTTTAAGACCCCCTGGAATTTTATTGGTATTTCTGTCACTGGGCCTGCATTACATCTCATTGAATGATTACTTAACATGATTTTACAGTGGTGCATAACATCAGTGTAGTGCTATATGCCCATTTGAATGAAATTTTTTGCAAAGGCAGGTCTTGTATGACATTTTGCCTGTAAGGCACCACGGGTAAAAAAAGCCAGTCTTAGTAATCAGAAATAAAGGAGGGCACACTAAATCTTAGACTGTTACCATTTTGAATCATGGAAATGTAGTCAAATACATTGTAGCTGTGTAACCAAGATACTAAGGTTACACAATAAATATAAGTTGACCTGAATGATTGGTTAAAGTTAGTTTTTTTTCAGGTTAATGCATTTTGTATGGGTGGTCCTAAACTTCTGCAATTGACTATATATATAATTGACTATGAAATATTGTGTATAAAAATCATCATGGTACGGTATTCCAGAGGTCGCAGGTTCAACTCCCACTCCAGTCAATTTCTTTGTTCATCTTTATAATCCCTATATACATGTAGTTTCTTTCATTATAAAAAATCACATCAGTCAACGTTTTTGCCACAAACAACCCGTTTTTTCTTAAACGTTTTACCATTTATCAAAGCTTTGAAGGCTTGCTTAATACCAACAGGTACATTTAAATACTGAACATGGCTGCCACAGTCTTTGCTTACAGGTATGACAATGGCAGATATACATGTGTACAAGTCAGGTCACATGGAACAGTCAGAGTGCCCTATACAGTACTACATGATTTCATGGGAGTGTTCCTGGGGTATCCCTGGACTGGAACTCACTAGGCATGTCACACAGAATATCTGTATTGGGTTCTTCCAATGATACCTGTTGAACAAGCCCATGTCAATACACCACCGGTAGAACAGTTGGACTAAAGTATTACACTGCATGCACTAAAACCAAAAGATCAAATTGCTGACACTTCTACATCATGACCCAAAGCCACTTCACACTTTAGCAGTCATCTCATCCATGAAATTGGGTACATGTGCAACTAGCTACATGTGCATGCATTAATTGATCCTGTAAGTTGTGGTTCACATGGATACAGGTTGATGTTGAAATGTTTACATGTATGTTGTCCACACGTACCGTACATTGCAACATGTGATGGCTAATCCAAGCGTATGATTCTTGGTGTATTCAAAAGGGAACTGCAATCTCGTGGATCAATGTCACAAGATCAATATTTAAATTCTACATGAATTGCCCGAGAGTCTGGAATACACACAGATCAGTACATGATGTATAATTTCTGTTTGCTCTAAGTACAATTTAAATTCTGCTTTAAATATAGCTGTCAACTCCACATGTGGGACCACTGGACTTTCTCCTTTTACAGGATACGTGTAATTGCAGAGGAAACTATTTTGGGTACCAACGTGAAATTCAATACCACTCTTCCTGATATAGCTACAACCTCTACATGTAATGCCAAATCTATGGTATTAGTGATAAATGCTGTAACTATATCCTGTCAGTGCCATCCATTATTCAGGTGACCAGACTCCACCGAATCACCTGCTGTGTATATTGTGAATGTTTATCTTGGCTCTCTTTTTACAATAATTCTTTGGGACTTTTCTTCAAGCTTCAAACTTTGCTTGACATCATAATGTATCAAATTACCACTAATTTCAATTTTAAAAAAAGAAGACTAAATTCTTTCAGTTTAACCTTGTGAACTAAGGTATGTACATGTACATGTAAGATGTGAATTCATAATTTAGAATCTTGAGTTGGGCAATTCCTTTGGTGTTGAGGGTAAAGTTGCCCGACATTTACATCTGCGGTTACTGCAAGGGCAAGCCAGGTACATTTTAGATTTGAATGATGCAAAAAATTCGTATCAAAACTTACGTGTAACTTGATATTTTCCAAATGCCAGTAACATAAACAAAAATGTGAATGACCAGCCACATACACATGAACATGCCCACATACTTGTATATGGTTTGTTGGGGTGCCAGAGAGTGTGCAAGAAATACGTGTACAGCACAGAGTAACGCCAGTGAGTATGGTTATTGAAACAAGCACCAAAAACAACTAAACACACAAGCACTGGTACATACACATTACACTTGTATGCTGGTGGGAATATTTGTTCTCGTGTACATATTTATGGTGCCTTCTGGGATACCAGAACAATAGGAAGTACATGTACCGCAGACGGAACACTGGTTGTCCTAGTGGGGTACTTAAATGGTACACAAAACTGATATTTGGAATTTACACAAAAAAGGAGGAATTTCCAAGGTTTACTAATCTGTCGCAATTTTTTTAGGGGCGGGAGAATACATGTACATGTATGTTTGACATGTAATGAACCTTCCATACGTGTGTACAGCTTCCTACAAGAAACAGTAGGCCTACATCTATACATGACATGCCATTAAATGGACTGTACATGTACCTTCCATTGGGGCAAACACCAGGTGAAGCGGAACCTTCAAATACTTGACACAATCTAATTACTAGCTCCAATGTACTGTACATTACAATCCACAGGCCGGATTGCTCTCTAATCTGTTTCCTGCCTTCAGGAATCAGACAACTGTGCATTTTCTGGGACAGCTGTGAAGTGTAATCAGAGACATTGGAATTGGGGATAGATCAAAGATATTCATTTCATACATACATGTAAACATATACATGTACATGTAGTTGGCTCACAAACTATGGCAGAGCTCAGTCTTGTCCAGATTTATTGAATTTATACTTTTCTTTGTTTTTCTGATTAACGGTCACCCTATTTTTACTTTTTGATCTGTTTCCTGGCATTTTCATCATCAACCTCAATCAAAAACTTGAAACAATGTTATAATGATGTGTGAGCGTATCTTAGGCAGAGGATCCTTGACCATTTTTTACCCATATTTGAAGCATTACTGATGTGCATTTGGCAGTGATGTATCCAGGTTTGAAGTCCACGGATACAAAATGAGAATTTCTGTTGAAATGACCGTCCCAATTTTTTGTCTTTTACATGTAGTTAAAAACAACAAATCTTCCACTGAAGAAAGATGCCTTACATCCTTCTATTCCTTAAAAAAAAAATTTTCTAATGTCAGGTGGGGGGAGGGGCCAAATCAGGTGCCTCCCCTCCCCTACCACTATGCCCAACACAATAAAAAACCCTGGATGTTGTTGGCACAACATACATGTAGCGGTATGTACACACATGTACACATTTGTTTGTATACACGCAACGTAGAGTGCACATGTTATTTTTATCTGAATATTCACAAACCTTTAACCCACAGGTACTGAGCTCTTAACAGACCAGTGCTCTAATGTCTGCCAAACCTCTCCTTTTGTCAACACTGCAGGCATACTTGTGGATGGAATTCAAGAACCTTTTCAAAAATTTACGAGGTAAGTTTGAGCGACAACCACAGTTAGCCATAGCTGGACCAATGTCGCCTGAACAAAAGAGGGTTTGGCAACGATTTGGAACCAGGGCCTTGGGCCATTGCCATACTGCTGGTTGTCAATGTTGCCAATTACATTTAACAGTATGGAGGGAACCATTCACTTGAAAATAACTGTACGGGATGTCACAGACCATGAACGCCACAGTGTACAGCCAATGGCAGTATGTGACGAGATCTTAGTGCATGTAGTTTAAGTACGACTGTATTGTGTGTGTGCATTGTTAATAAAGCAATATCAAACCATAATTCACGCCCAAACTTGTCTTCCATGCGTCAGTACATCTACATGTACATAGTATGTACAGTGCAATGTGCATGTGCAATGCCCCTCGGGAGGCCAAGAAACCCATCATTTCAGGATACACTTTTAGAAATTCTTCTTTCCAAACACAAAGCATACCAACTTCCTGTTACATGTACAATGTATATTAAAAAGTACAAGTGCATATACATGCACGCTCATGTACATGTATAATCTACCGTACATACTGTAACAATGATACCATAAGATTGGCTAAGCATGGCATTATTGAGAGATTTCCATTACCACATGGGGGTTTCCAAGGAAGATCCATTAGTCACTGTCCTTGGCCAAATGTCCCATTTCAGGATGCACTTCAAAGATGGGTTTGTAAAAACATACTGATTTCCTGTTACGCATACTTTTCCAGCATCTGCTCACAGGCACACAATATCTAAAAATCTGGCCTTAATAATGCCAGTCATAGTACAATAAGCCAATTTGGCAGTGCACATTACTTCAAGGCAAGGTCATTTGAGAACAAAGCACCTTCCACGTAGTGCGTCATGCCAGCTTAAACATGTTCAGTGTGTTTTGAGTTGGCATATGGCAGCGTTGATAAGAAACAACCTCACTCACTCGTACTGATGTTTTCAAATGACCCTCTTTTCAAATTGTGCATTGTTGTACTTCATTTTGTGCATAAAACCACTTTTGAAATATTGAACTAGCTAAAAAAATTCCCTTAATTAATTAAATACGGTGCAAACACAAATACACATACATGTGGGTATATGTACATAAACACATGCACAGTGAGCATACATGTATAAAGACCCATTGAGTGACATACCGGTATCCAAAATATTATGGAGAAAGTACACATACATGTACATAAAATACACGAACATATTAGACTTATGGTACATGTACGGTACATGTATACGTACTGTACATGTACATGTCATTGTTTATAAACTTGGCTCATTTGAATCAGATCTTCTGTATCTGTCAATAAAGTCTATATACATATCAATACTCATGCGAGGGAATATTTGTTAAGTTAAATGAAGTATGCTGATTCCAAAAGTTTCATTACTGTGCCAACTTCTCTGGGTTTGGACTATCATGATTTTGAGGATTTATTTATTTCTGTTCATCCAACAGCGCTTTCAGAACCAATTTACAGGATGAAAAGGAACGACAAGAAAGAAGATAATGAAGAAATGTTTACAAGTAATTTACAAATGGAAGGACAACCCTGGACAACATTTCAGGCAAACCAACCGAATCAGGTAGGAACTGACAACCCAATCCACCTGCTGACCTGTACAGTAGGTGGGATTCGAACCCGGGCTGCAAAGGGAGAAGGTAGGGAAAGAAACCCCTGTGCAAACTTGACTCCCCTTAGGTGTTGTGATTATTTTAATTCTTATCATTTCAGTTTGATGTACTATACACAGTCATACATGCACAAGTCCATAAATTTGTATACTACAGTACAGTGCATAGATGCACAATCAATGTACATGTACGTGTACATTGTACATACTGTATGCACATGCTAAATGTACAATGAACAGAAAAACCGGTGCTACATTTTAAAGGGCAAAAACAAAGTCCTTGAAAATGCATTTCCCAGTCACATTTAACCTTTTGTTTTGCCATTTCAAAGGGCACCTTGTGTCTTCTGTGCTGCAACGTTTTTTGTTGTTCCAGTTCTTGGCAGTTTGCCCATTAACAAGGTTTTCATTTTATTAACCCTAATGCCCAGGTCCTTTTGGCTAGGGGGCACTTTCAATCGTTCACATTCCTCCTACACCCTCTATGGAAAAATTGGATACAGCCTCAGTTCCCAAAAATTATCCGATATTTCTTAAATAGGTTCCCTGAACGAGTGCCCAGTGCCTAAATCCTTCAAAATTCTCCAGCAATTCATCACTTTATGAGGAGGCAGAGGTATCCTATTCTAAAGTTGGCTTGAATTTGTGTATGGCGGTGTACACACAACACAAGGTCTCACGTAAGACCTTGAGATAATGCACGCTTCACAATCGGCTACACAATCAGCTCAATTCTTCCAAAATTCTCAAAACCAAACAAATAAACAAATCAGCCTGGAGGATTTTGGGAGATTGAGGAAGGATAGGGATAATGAGCAATTGGCTTTTCAATTAAGAATGTCTTAATTAGCCAAAATGGTCCATTTCACTTTTATGAGTGATCCTCACAGAGCTTAACTTGCTCAAGGTCAAATCCCATACACCACTCACCATTTGATGGTGGCCTTGAGGTTGGGCTGAGTGACAGTGCTATCATCGATATATATCGTCGAGCAAGAGCTGGACTTAGTCAGTAACCTGCTCCGCCTGTGATGGGCAGCCTGCTCATTCAGACACTGTAGTTGGTTCTGTTTCCGTCTCTCACGAACCACTTCTGATATCACATGGATTGGCAAGAAAAAGGAAATGAAATAAACTCGTTTACACTGACTTCACAAAAGATTTCAACTAATTACTTTTACTGAAATTCCATTCAATCTTAAAAGTTTTGCATGTTTATTGACAATTTGTGTTCAAAAGCTGAATGAAATTGAAAATCGTTACTGACATTTTTTGATGAAACTTTGCTGAACATGTTTTTGGATCAAAAGGTTCTAAAGATGTCAGTACAGCCAAACCTGAACATTTCTTTTGGTAAACAGTGACGTCTTCTCTGCTATGTTAATTAGTTTACTCTAAAGTTCCACCCATGTAAATGTATCTCCATGGCTATACATTAAGTTCACACTCAAATTTCAAACGATCTGCCAAACAATAAGATTTCAAGCAGTTTTCACAAGGAAGCACTCAAAACATATTACTCTAGTTCTGTTAAACTAGAACATGTCTCTAACTCAATGAGTATGTTGGGCCAATTACATGTACCAGTGTACTGATCATTTAGAGAAAAGGGAAGTAATGACTCAGAAAATGACCCATAAATAGTTAGCTAACTCCAAGCAAACCAACAGTCATGAAAATCTGTGAATTTAAGGTCAACAAAAATATATTCACAGAATGTGACATAAAAGGGCTTGTCCAAGACTTGCCTTTGAACAAACTTGCCTTTTACATGTATTCTGCGATTTAAAAATTAAAGTTGTCTGGCTAAAAACTCACCAAGTGTTTGCGACTTGGTCATAAATAACGTGCTCGTTTTGGGATGGAGGGAAGGATCCTCGGTGTCTTCTGCAAGAATGACCCAAACAAAAAAGACCAAAAATCAACATGAGATACATCTTGTCTATCATTCAAAGAATTATCTTCATGACAGTATATTTAACAGATTGACATAACCCTCTACCCATGAACACATACAGCAGCAATCAATCCGCCCTGAGTTGAAGTGCACCCCCCAAGCAGCAACAGAAAGACAGGTGGTGGTAGGTTTTCTAAGCAGGTTCTTGCACACATTCTGCGCGTAGGCAAAGACCACACATTAAAGAATAAATTTGTTATGCGTACTCATCGTGCTCTGTGTCAAATATGCCATTGATCTCCATTATAAACGCGCACCTATGCAGTAAGTACCAAAAAAAAAATGCCCTCTTTATTTCCTTTCGGAGCAGATAAAGTGTACATGCACACAGGGCATTCATACATGTACATCTCAAAGGTACAATCCATCAATTTGCAGGTGTCCAAAAAGAAACTGACTGTTACTAAAACATAGTAACATACTCTGGTACTTGGGTTAAAAATAGTTATAGGACATAACTCCATGTGAAATTAATGTCTCTGGCAAGCTGCCATTTTGAAGAAAACAAATGGGGAGACTGTTTACAACCTCTCTCAAGAGGACTGCACCATAACATGGCTAGAGGGATGTTAAAAAAGAGTAAATTTGTTGAACAAAAGCACTCGAAATTTTTAATTTTTCAAACTTCTTGTGGCTTTGTGACATTTATGAAAAGGAATAAAGACATTTAAATGTTTATTGTCTAGATAACAATCATGTCCCTCGCCTTCGCCTCAGGCATAATCACCTTTTATTCTCGTGAGCCAGTCTTAAATGAATGTTTAAGGCCAGTCAAGCAATATGAATGTATTTTTTCCCTTACGAATATGTACATGTACATGTATGTACGTGAAGTACAGTGTGTTTCTACTGTAGCCACCGACTACAAAATGTGGTACAGTACAATCAATCGTTCCATTATTTTTATTCATATTTTGGGTAATTTCACAATTTGGACAAACAATCCATGTAAAGAGTGCTTGTATAAGGGGTACCAATGGAAACAGATTAAAAAAGTTCCAAAATGTATTAAAGATTGAAAGCAATTTTTAAAAAATTGATTAAATGCCAAGCTTTCAACCAAATTTCATATTCCTCTTTGATGGCTGAAGAATGAATTTGCAGATATTGGTTTAATAATGCGGCCACAGACGCACACGCTTATCCCCGCTTTGTGCTAATTGTTGCCCAAGATCAACCATTTGAATCCATAAATCTGCAAGGTTCACTTATTAAGGAGAAATTATCTTTCTGGCAAATACATGTACCGTATACTCGAGGACAAAGATGATTCATCTTGCAATGAAGACTCTGAATATCAGACTCACGCCACAACCTGATCTTAAGTAAATGCTGATTTTTCATCACTAGTCTCGTAACCACCTTGAAGTGTATATTTACTTTAATGTCGGGTCTTTGGATGAAGACCTTGTAAGCACTCAGGGGAAAAAAAATCAACTTTACCTGGTTACGTGGGGAAAATGGGAAAATGTCTGGGAAAAGTCACAAGAAATTGAATTGACTCATAGAGGACTGTTAGCCCAATGGGACACACAGTCTTGCTAGTGAGGTACATTTAATACAGATTGATAGGGTAGAGAGGCTGACAGTGTTTATTTGTGCAACTTTGATACATAAGTACAATTCAGGTTTCTCTATACATTGTGCCTCAATAGAAAATAAACTGGCAATCGCATATGTTTACAAGAGACATCAGAATTAAGAATGAACAATGGTTGGACGGGCAGAATTGGAATTCTATCCCTGGAAATTGTGGAGGATTTCTCATGCAATGTACGTGTATGCAAGCTCTAAACATTACTGAAATTGAAAACTGACTGTGTCAAGAAAATTGTCTTGGACATTGAGAGACACTGGTACATGCATGATCCAGGACCAAGACTTTTTAAAACATGATGAGCATTTAGCCACAAAGCAGACACACAAAGAATATGTACACGTATGCACATGCACATGTATCAGTACCGGAACAATGTACATGTACATGTACATAGATACATGTACGTGTACATGTAAAATATAACACAGGGATGAATGTGCATGCATCCATGTACATGTACATGTACGTGTACATGTACATTGTATGAATCAATGCTGCATGCAGATATGTGCATCCATGTACTACACCATTGAATGTAATGTAAATGAAAGAAAAAAAATCCTCAGATGGACTAATCTCATTCATGCATTAACCCCATCCAGTTGTCAATAACCTTGTTAGCTACTGCTGCTAACGAACCTCACCTACATGTACCATCCATTAACATCCTTTTGAAGATAAAAGCAACATAGCAAAGATGGAATCATTACAGGTTTACTTTGTACATGCAAATTCACTCAGATCCACATCAAAGGACATTTATGTTTGATTTCTCTCTTTCTTTTTGGTGGCTTTTAGTTTTATATTGTACATGTACATGTACCGGTTACTCTGATGTCAAAACATCATGATGTGACGTGTAAAGACCCATTAACATTTTTCACTTGACGACCAATACTTAGACAAATTCACACTATCAAGAACCACCAAGGGAGGATGTATCTAATTACATGTATATTGGTAATTTTTTGTACGTAAATAATTATGAATGTGCATGTAACGAGCCGTCCCAATGCACGAGTGATAGTACACACAAACATTGAAGACTGAGTGATACACTACAGGATGACATGATGTATGCAAGATGTTGACGTGTACAGTTGATTCCTGGGTTGTTAGACGAAACACTCCTATTAGGTCTAAATGAAGGGGGCAGGTTGTCCAATGCCAATAATGACCCAGCTAGTGCTTGGGTTTCCTTACTGATACTGATATAATTTCTTAGTGATTAACACTAATGAGGCTCTCAGAAGGAGACATACCTGTAAATGCCACATGTCAATGCCAAACTTATTTGATTAATTTGCTCAGCACAGTTTTCGGCAAAGGGGGCCCATTTCATCCCCAAACATTCTGTGTTTAGGTTACAGAGTACAAATTACATGCATCTGCCAAGAAAGACAAACACAGTAGAAAGCAGCAATGCGGGCAATGAGACATAACAAATGCTAATTTAATCTGGCCGTCAGCTATGAAATGCTTTCAAGTCCATTTGTTTCCCAGTGTAATTTGATTTCAAGTCACAACAGGACATTAATAAAACAGGTCAGGGTCGTCAAACATCCTCAAAAATTCCTGCCCTTGCGCAGTTAGCTAAGAGGGATATAATACATGTACTGTACATGGCAGATCTTGGAACCGCAAATATCACTACATTTATAAACACACAAAACATTTAGGTGTATGTGTACATACATGTATGTGCATGGCTGCACATTTGCTCTGTACTTGTATGCTGTATACTGTACAATGTACATGTACTGTGTAGGTGTACAGTACGCTATGCCAGCATAGGTACTGTACATGTACAGCCATAAGTTTAAGATACCACCCATATGAAATGCATTAACCTGAAGGAAAACCAAACTTAAACCAATCAATCATGGCAACTTATGTTTGTTTTCAATGTGTAACCTTGGTTGAACATTTTGACTACATTTCCATGATTTGACATGTTAACAGTCTAATATTCAGTCTTCCCTCCTTTATTTCTAATTACTTAGACTGGCTTTTTTCCCAAGCTGCCTTACAGACAAAATGTCATACAAGTACAAGACCTGCCTTTGCAAAAAAAACGATTTCATTCGAATGGGCATACAGCACTACACTGATGTTATGCACCACTGTAAAATCATGTTAAGTAATCATTCAATGAGACAATGTAATGCAGGCCCAGTGACAGAAATGGCAATAAAATTCCAGGTGGTCTGAAACTTTAGCAAATGACTGTACATGAGCATATTGGTTAAGTGGCTCCTGCTAGTGAATAATGAAATACATGTAAGTACATGACCCACATTAATGTCAATGAAATTTATACAATGTTTTCCTTCCACTTCCTGTACATGTAGTTTATAAGTTCCCATGTAATGTCTAGAATCATACATGTACTGATAATTTGCAAGGTATGCAAGAAACTTCCAAACCTGTACATGTACATGTATGTTGGTGTAACTGAAATATCCAATGACAAACAGTTAATCATCTCATGATCTACATGTGGGTAACTCCAGAAATGAGGGGTCCAAAAGTGTGGCATTTTTGTGTCTTTACATCTGGCCTTTGTTATTTGACATGGAAATATCGCCGGAATTGATTTCAAACTATTACTACATGTATTTGTTTGGCAAGTAATTTGCATTAATTCATCACTCTTGGATACTGGAAAGTGTGTTCTCAACTTACAAAATCATATGTCAGATGTGACAGGGACACGAAAAAAAATGGACCCCTAATTTCTAGAATTACTCCTGTACAAATATACAGGTGCAAGTACATATGTGCATATACGTGTACATGTATACATGTACCGGTAACAATGAACATTTGACATTTAATACAACCACATGTAACTAATTCAAATCCTCTTATTGGCAAAATGTTGATCACACAATATCTATTATTCATCCTAACAAATTAGTGCAGCAGGTGATGCAAATTTTTTTTGCAGTTGATTTTTTCCGAGTATTTACCGCTGAATCGCTGATACTATGATGATATCACTGCATACTATACATAATACTTTGCATGATAAAACCTTTGCAACATGCACAGTCAATACGGCTTGGAAAACAGTGGCTTGCTACAAACTATTACATGTAGCTGAAGGAGATAGATTCTTGGTTTCGTTTCTTAGGGTACATATAAGTTGATAAATACATGTCTGTCTTGCCAGATTTTACTTTCCTCAAAATCGTCACTGTACCTGCATCATCAGCACCACAACCCACTTGGAAAGTATTTGTCAACATGACAAAGGGTACATTATTAAGCAAACTGTTACACAATGTGAACGGTGTTAACAAAACTGCAAGACGAACTACGTAAGAGCCCATTTCTCCTGGACTTTTTCAAGTCTCATCGATTTACACAGGTCTCTGCTGTATGTCAACTTTAAAAAGTAAGTAATGAACTACGATAACTTGTAGGACATCTCGCTCAATGTGTCACTTGGCTTTGTCGTATCAAGCTTAATGATGTACATGTATATACAGAACAGTTTTGAAATTTATATATAA
>NW_019091360.1:984612-1085442 GCF_001949145.1 Acanthaster planci
TCATATCGTCACGATCGATCCCTCGACCAAGATGCTATTTTATTTAGGTTCTTATCGGGAATACGTGCCGGTCAGAAAAGTTGATTTGGCAGATTGTGGCGGTCGGCAATTCTGCGTGCCGGTCGGGCCCGACCGGCGCCGACCGGCAGCGGCAGATCCCTGGGCCAGTCTTCAACAAGTACACTGGCTTCCCATCGAACATCACATTCCAACTTCTTATTTCCTACTCAGCTGGAACAGCACTCATGTACATACAACTCATAGTGCCAAAAAGCCTGTGCACCAACTGAGTTCCAGTCATGCGCACTCACTTGTTGCACCATGTGAAAGGATGAAGGCATATGGAGACAGTTCACAACTTGATGTGATGTCTTTCAAATCATGTCTCAAGTTGCACATTCTCTCCGTTGAATCATTTCATTACATATATGTATCCAAGAAACCTGTACATCGATTAGGTTTATTACACTGTACCAACATTTTGGTTATAAACACTACTATGTGCACCTGTGCAGCTTCACGACTTTGAGAGCTTTTAAGCATCATTTCTAAGAATTGCCTTACATCTTCCAAGTGTCCAGCTTCTTTTTCAGGGGGCTTCAGTTAATATGCATTGATGAAAGCATAGCCAAATTCCTTCATGTTGAAAAGGAAAAATAGTAAGGACAGCTTTGAGTTGGGTGTTAATTTAAAATGTCCCTATTGTGAATAACCTCTACAGGTGGCCTGGACTTTGATCGTTACTTTTCATTGGATGGTTTCATCACTGGTACTACGCTGCTCCACTGCACATCATTCTTTAGTAACTACAGTGAGAGAGCTGGTTCTCAGCAATACGCGACCTCCCCGGCTGTCAGACAAGGGACAGGAGATGTCTACAATCTGTTGGTCATCGGGTTCTTGATTACACCCCGAACCTTCGGGGCCCGCATTCGACTCAGCAGTGAGGAATTGTGCCTCTGGGAGAGCAACAGTACCTCAGGGAATTTGGCGGCAGTTGGAGCAGCTAGCAATGCCGACAAAATCATGCAACAAAAACAACTCCAGAGGTTTAGCCAAGAGAAATTAACGTTTGACCTCATAATAGACAATGAGGTTCCATGTCCCAAGGATTGGCACCCGACAAAATTCTCGCCAACATGTGGGCGGGGGAGTCGGGCTCATCTAACTCTAGGGACGGGGAAGGACATCGAAGCACAGCAGACGGGCTCAGACCTGAATATGATCATCCTGAAGGAGCTGGAAGCAGTTGCTAAGAAAGAGGATATCTTGACTCTCCGTCTGGAAAGTGGAACAGTCCGTTGCTATGGAGAAGGCAACTGGGCTGTGTATCTAGACAAGCCATTCGAAATTGGTGCCTTGTTTACTGGATGGTACTAAATACAAAAAGTGCATAAGTGTAAAGGCCACAGGGTTGCTTGAGTAACTTCTACATGTATATGTAACTTGCACTGGTAACAAGTCATAGATATAAGTCAAATCAAGTCACAAGTCAAAGCTGATAGTTGCAGAAGCGAAACACAAAAATAGCAACTGGAGTCCAACTTGAGTCCAAGTCACATGCAGTGACGCCTTGCAGAAATGCTTTGCTTAACACATTTCAGCTGAAGTATGAACTTGCTGCTGTCGCTGGTCGACTTGAAGATTGGAATCAAATTTACAAGGGTCCCATGGCTTGGACAAAATGGAAAGGACGTGGAATTTTATTTTCTGTTTCCAGGCCTGGAAAAGTCGTGGAAACGTACTAAAAAAAAACAACAGATGCTATGGAACAGTCACAGAATTTTGTGAGGACCAAATCATTTTGAATTTAAAACATGATATACGTGTACGTTCAATGGGAAGCTAATTTTTGTGTTTGACAAAATGCAACAAATGTTGACTTTTTACACAAACTTTACAGTTGAGCTAGGTCATGGATATTTTATGTGGTCCTTGAAGGGTCATGAATTAGTCATAGGTACAAATATCCTAAAGATGGAGTAACACCCTGGTTTGGTTCTGCAGTTTGTCTAAACTTTGGGATTTAGTTTAGCAGCAATTTCAAGCGTAACAGGAACCATTATTGTATAAAACATGCTCCCACACTAGTTAATTAATTGTGGGTAAATATGGACCAATTGTATATTGTTCTACATTGGATTGCAAGTATTCTGCACCATTTTCCTCTTCAATTTTTGTGTCATTTTGGAATATGCCAATATGGCCTTTTTATCACTTTATTACTCATCGGCTACAAGGGATGTGTAACAGTACATTACAAAAAAAGTCTTTTTCTAGGTAAAAGTGATGAGCCAAAGTTTCTAAAGAAAGCTAATTTATTTGAGACATGGTCTCACCCCCCCCCCATCCAAAAGGGGGGAAAACACATTTTCTAAAAATAAGGAGAACCTTAAAGGCAATTTGGGGGGCTTTTTCACTTCCCTTGCATCAAGAAGCATGTAAAATGCCCCCAAATATAGCCTCATCCCTTAGGAGAACCATACGGGGTAAAGTAAATAAGACATTTGGTTATGGACCCGCTGGCGGGAGAGGAGCTGATGGTGCCCATGTCATGATCTTGAGGCAAGACAACTATTGGTCAGCATCCGACATCACTGTTCATACTCCTTGCCCTTCAGACTTCTGTGATGATACAACTTTTCCTTGGACTGGCTGAATTTTTTTGTTTCCCCGTTCTTCTGACATGCTATTACAGATTAAAAAATATTGTACAAAGTCTTGTCCAACTTTGAATGTCTTCATTTTCCCCAAAAAAATTCCATCTGTATGGTGCAATGATGGCTGGCAATGTGAAACCACTGGTAAACAGTAAATTCGTCTTTAAAAAAAATATCATTTTCCAGATCTCTGTGGCAAGCAACTGTTCAACTATGATGTCATAAAGGTTGATACATAGACAGCACATTTAGATAAAGACACTGCTGTCATTCTTCATATATGTGTACATGTACATTGTATCACATTTACTTATACCTGATACAATATCTCGGTCCCTTCTTGCTTTTCAAAGTAGCCCACCTACATGTACATGTATCCAGTTGGCCCTTGCTATAGAGTTACAGACACTGATCTCTATACACTGGATAGGCAGCTCAGCAGTAACTGCCTATGTGTGAATTGAAGTGACCGCATGGCCATCTTACGATATTCAATACAATGGCCTCCAACTTCAGTCCATTCACTAAGTGCATTGATGCACAGCGTTACAAGCCTAATAGCCTCAGATGAGCACGCAGTTGCTTCAGTTCGCAGAGCAAAGCTGCCTATCCAGTATTTAGAGATCAGCAGTTACAGGTAATTAGGTCTTATGTAAATTTGAAGTGCTGGACTTCTCTTTATTTGTCTTAATCAGCCAGTTCCATCTTTCAGAATGGCAAGGTTGTTTGAGAACCAAGCATGTGTATTGGGTTGGCTGTTGCCATTGTAATAGGGCAGACTTTGCACACACGTAAAGCTGTTCCCAATGGCCATGGACATGCTTCATTTTGGGCATATTCTGTTTGAATACTGCATTGACATACTAGGAAATTCAATCGTACATTTTCTATGTCTGACGGAAGTGGTAGCAAAGGTTAGACAAGTTGGCATGTACTGTGTAAGATAATTTTCCACTGGAGGTGGAAAATTGAGAAACTGATCAGAAAAACAAATACATGTAGATATATTTAGCGGCTGCATGTTTTACCATAAAATTTTACTGCAAATTGTTTTCAGCAATTAACCATCCTTTTGACAAAGATTTTTTTTCCTATTATGACAATGATACAGTTCTTTCAGTTGCCATTAGCATAAGAATCTCCGAGGCCAATGAAAATTTGGAATGCTTATTGTGTGTGGCACCTGTTTTCAACTGTCACCTTGCCTACACTTTATGCAAAAGGTTGCTTGCTGTATAATTTATTTCCATAATAAGGACGATTAATTTATAAAATTATGAATGCACTAAAAGAATGACTTTGAAATTAACTTCATGGAACATGTGTTTGTACATGAAGAAATTTGATAAGAAAATCACTAGTATTTAATAATACTCCGTTGACCAATATTATTCACAATTTTAGTCTGAATTGCTGAGACCAAAGTACGTGTAGCTATTGGTAACTCATACAGTCAATGAAAAAGAATTATGATGTCCTGAATTTATTGCCTAAAGACACATAATATTTTTGTGTAACAAACAGTAAATTAAGTTGGTCTGCAATTTATAAACAGTAAATTAAGTTGGTCTGCAATACTTGCTTGTGTTTAAAGCACACGTTTATGTAAATGCAATTTCATTTAGAGAGGTACTGTGAATTCAGTTTTATCAACAAGTAGGTATTTTGGTTGAGACACAAGTCTGTATATGACATGCATACTGAGGTTTATGATCAAGAGTAGCCTGGTGCCAGTGGTGCATTGACTTACGACACGACGGTGTTAAATCTGACTACAAGGAACATGACCAAAATCATTGAGATGTTTCAATCTTCAATTGGGTTTTTCTAACTGGTATTATATTCGTATTACGCAGGAAGTGCTGCAAATATGTGAGTGCTCGCCAAAGTAGAAGGCAATCCTGACATTCAGGATACCTCCCCTAAAACTGGCCTGTCTTCAACTGACAAAAATAGTGAGAATTCAGGGTTTTTTGTGTTATCATTGTCTTCCACACAAGAATGATTAGAACAGTATCAATGTAAGAAATGAATGCTACCTAGGCTGCAACGATTGGTCTTGAACTTCAAAAAAAGCTGCAAGAAGTTGAAAAATGGATGAAACAAACAGGTGTCTGAAGGCACTGCCAACTATGGACTGCCTTTGACATTCAAGAGGCAATGTGGAAGCAGCACACTAGAGCATGTTGCATGTATATTTAAACTTGAGGAGTCGATCATGTTTTTGCAAGTCAAAGCAAATCCTTTTTGCTGGATAAGTTTGAAGCTTCGAAAATCAATCAATTCTTTGTATAATGTGAGGTCTGAAGGAGTAATTGATGGCCGTTGAGGTCATCGGAAGTTTTAAAAAGTGTTTCCCATTGCAACTAAATTTTGCTTTTATTTCTGTACTGCTTGAAAAATTAAAAAACAAACAAAAATGGTGCTCATCTGAAAAAAGTAAAAATGCAATGATGCTGTTTAAAAAGAGTATTTGGAAGTATTTTGAAATAAACTTTGGACAGTTGGGTGAACTATATTGAAATGTGACCCGAAAGATTTGATTTTCTTCTTGGGAGGAGAAGTGCTGGGTGGATAGCAGGATGTTACAAAAATAGATGAAATGTCCAAGAGATAAAGGAACAAAGGAGACTGGTCTGTGAAACTATCATTCCTGCCGTGGGTGTCATGGGGAGAGGACAAAGGGGAGAAGGCTCATGAAACACACAAATCTTAAACCACTCGCTAATTTTTGCACAATTTGTACACACTCATGAACTCATACCTCCAACCTTAATTCTAGCTCTTAATCCGCTCAGGAACAAAAGAGGGCGTGGGGTTTTTTTTGGTACTCAACGCACAGGCGTGCATTTGTAATGGAGATCAATGACTCGTTTGGCCCTACCAACAACCCCACATAACCCAAGCCTGCCTCCTACCTAACACTTGAACAGGTTACTCTGTGCATAGAAGTTGGAATGCTTTAGAAAGTGGAGTGAGAGACGCTCACAGATTTGGGCTTAAAGGAACAATTCTGCCCTTTAAGCCCAAATCTTGGGGCAATGTAAACTCCATGGCCACATATGCCTGATCCTATATTCAACAGAAAAAACCACCTCTATTTAGTGTTACACTCTTTCATATGAAGACGCTTTAAAAACAATTATACTCTTTGAGCTGTCAACAAACAATTCACTGCTTTAGCAAGTCTCAATAGAGTCCTCTTGCTAGATCTGCTACTGTCTATCTGTGGTAGTAAGCATCATGCCAAATCTTTCCTGATCGCTTCAGGGAACTGCAAAGAAAATAAACAGACACTTCTTGTGAAATGAAGACTTCAAGCAGTTCCTTGCGTTTCTTTTTTTAAGCAGTGGCTATGAACAATACCATCAGCATACTGCAGGTGCTTTGTAACTTGTGTTTTTTCCTAATTCAATGGAACTATGACTTTATCCATGTTACGCACTTGACCCCTGCACGCAATGGCTGCAATCACCTACCCATTTAACTTTCCGTGCACTCGTATGATTAAAGCCAATTGGGAAAAATACCCGATTACTTGTGAATCATTTAAAACCAAGAGGTCTATTGATGAACAAGGTAAATTATTTTGCCTTGCAATAGCCCAGTATTAAGGTATCAAACGTTGACAGCTAAAAGCAGTAGGTAAGAACTTACCGGACAATATCAGCCATGGCAGTGAAGAGTGGTTTAGTTTGATAGGGTATTCCATGTTTCCTACACAGGGCCTGGACATCAGGTGCTACCTTGTAGAAGTTGTGCCTTGGCATGGTGGGAAACAGGCTGAAATGGTTCAGAGATTATTCAACATGAAAAAAAGGAAAATAACAAATTATGCAGCACTTGTAATGTTGCTATTTATTGTGAGCTCCAGGGCGGATTTCACCAACAGAGGATAAATAAGGACAAGAGGAAATCGTGGCTCTGTCACAGGTCATATCTAGAAGGTTAGACTAGAGGATCTAAAAAAGATAAGAACCATAAACACTGACTTAGTTTTAGCAACCCCTTTTAGGATCCACAAACATTGGTGTATTAATTGTTGCTTAACTCACTGAAAAGGAAACCGGGAGCCATTGTATAATTTTACAATACGAGTACAATAAGCCAAGGTCACTTTAGTCAATGATAAGATCAAGCTAGGAAACTGGCAATCTTGGCCAAAATAGTTTGCACGTGTCAGAGTAAGCATACCCTCCCCAGGTCCCCCCACTCCAGTTATCTTGAGCTCTCAGTGGTGTTCAGATAACACTGACTGGGGGCAGGGGTTACCTTGCCAGATTTTGCCGGGACCTGCTCAAAATGTATGTCACTGCAGTACCGGAGTCAACCTCCAATTCTGTGCCTCAAGATCCCTAAAATTGCTAGAAGTTTTGGGTTTCATATGAGAGTGATCGGGTGTCACACTGACCCTTCCTGCACTACCACTACAGCACTGGTATCCGAGAAAAATGTGTCAACTAGGTACAACCGAGTTTCTTCTAACGGCACTTAGGACAAAGTTCACAAAGTTTTCTGAACTCGGCTTCTGCTCCAGCGAGCCTTTTCTCTATTTTTTCCAGTTTGTCTTTTTGTCTGTATTTTTGGCCTTTTGGGGGCGGTGGAGGGTGCTGCCTTTGCAGGTTTTGTGATTTGGGGGATTTTGCTTGGGATGGTCGTTCGTTTCTGGGTTTTGGTTTTGGTTTGTCTTTGTTTCAACTCGATGTATTGATATATTCTGTGCGATATGTTGAATTTGAACTGAAACCCATCAGATCACACAGGGAGTGAGTGATGATGATCTTACTGGTGTTCAATCTGGTAGTTGAGGTGGCCGGTGAACCAGCTATTGAACCATGAAGGCTCCACATTGCAGGTAGCCTGCAGCTGCATTGGTAACCACTCCTTATGCTTGTCACTGTCTATCTCCATTGGGATGTGGTTCATCTGTGTCACCCACACAAACCAATGGCTCTCCATAAATCTACACACAGAGCAAATAATCATGGATTGAAAGTGACATACAGGGCATTTCAAACACTTACAAACAGTATAGCTTAGGCCTATGGCTACAAAACATGATACTTTTAACTCGGACACCACAAACACGGAACCATTGGGGTCATGTGTACAATATTTGCATATTTAACATGTCCATCTCTCACGTCCAGGGCCTTACCTTTGTTGACACATCCTCCGGGATAACACACCAAAATCTGGTGTTCTATCCACCAAATATCCCGTTTTTAACATTTCCACCACAAGCACAAGCAGAGGAATGCACTCTTTAACTGTATACTTTGTCAGAAAATGGTAATTTTTAAGAGGTCTTCCATTGAACAGTGATTTTTTTTCTTTTTTTGTATAGCACCTGGCTGACAAAGTTACAAAAAGTCTGTTGTTACCTGATAAACATATAGAGCCAGAAAGTACCAGACAAGCCTAGAAGGGGCCCATAAGTCAAAAACAACTTGCCAAAAAAGAAGACCATCCAAGCCAAGTCCTGGTAAATAGAAAACAGATGGGGAAGGGTAGTTAACAGGAAGTTACCTTGGAATAACCAATAACTACATATAAAGCTTACAGGCAAATGCGTGCCATTTGCAACTGTAGGCTAGCTGTCTACCTGACAGCATGTTCTTTAGTACAAACCTTTTACAAATGGTGCACCATGCACGATCAGTTACAGTTCTGTGTACATTTCACTGAAACTGTGTTGAGACAACCACGTGTGAACATCAGTCTTGATGTGGGTATGGGTCCCCAGAAGCATAGTCACTTTTTAACCCTGAGAAAGCATCGGCAGCAGAAGTGGGGCCAATTCCTCCCTCGCAGGACCAGGAGAGCATGGCCTCTTACTTTTGCTGGGGCCTTTAATGGGACAGGGCTCAATACCGGTTGCTAATGCCTGATACCTCACAACTATACCATAATCTCCACTTTGAAAATCATTCTGCTGTCCTTGCTAACAAGTGGCCAACACAGTGCTTTTGATGGTTGATGGGCACATCATAACTCATTCCAGTGAAGCGAGTGCCAGTGAGTTTTAAGAGTAATTGATACGTGACCAGTGCCCCCCCCACATTTTTTTCAAAAATTTGAAGTTCCAACACTTCAGAAGCAGTTATACGTACTTTCTTTTGAGACTGAGGATTCCTTTACAGATGAAAATATTTTGGACAATCATTCTTGAAGACTATCCCCATTTCGGAACTCCAGACCATTCCCCCCAACTCCAAACAGTGGATGATCACCATTCATTTGTGTAACTGTATGCTTACACAGCCAATCAGAATGAAGCTTCAGAACAATTTTCCAATGCATCACTTGTTTGTTCCACGGATATGACATCCCATAAATCAGTTTCCAATTATGGGTGAATGTGTTTTGTTTTAGGATTTATTTCTAGGTTTTTGGGCTGAGTTAGGTTTGGGTGTGAATTGAGGGCTGGGTTTTGGTCAGATAACATAAGATGGGTTACTTTCGGTTGGTTAATTGCATCCAGTTGGTTGGTTGTTTTTTGCTTGTTGGGGTGTTTGTTTTTTTCTAAATTTTTTTAATATACTACCATGAACTTACAATCCAAATTTTCTTCTTTATCACATGGGCAAAATACTCGTAGTGAAAGTAGACAGGCAACAGCAATGGTGGTAAAACTGTCAGATAATAAAAAAGGAGGAAATTCACAATGAGTTCCTGTGATATGTGATGTATTCCGTCCATGTTAGATGATTTTGGAATGGACTTGAAGTGCAGAGATGAACAAAATGGGCATTGTATTATATTCCAACTATAACAGCCATTTCAGTTTGAGGTGTTTTTTTCTAATTTGCCAAATACAAGCAATTCATTTCCAGGTAAGCACTTTTCCAGTAAAGTCATACCATGGTGTACAATCCCTAATCCTGTTTTCAGCCAGTGTCTGACATTGTGGCCAGTTAAATGCTAATCCTTAAAATACCCAGACCTGACTCATCATACTAATCTGATAACACTAGTTCAAATAACCACGGGATAACACCGCAGAAGGTTTATAGCCGATTGGCAAATAAACTGTCTCAAATGAATAGATTCACAGAGCTAATGGGATTATTGTGTTGTAAGTTTACAGAGGTCAATTTTCACAAGGAATGACATAAGGCAAGTACCTGGCTAGCTTATAATTCATTTGCCGGCAAACAAGTATGGACTAGGCTCAGATACACCTCCTGTGTATGATGGTTTTAATTGCAATAAATTGGTGTAGAGTGTGCATGACTGATTTTCATACGTGAATGTTGACATATCCAAACAAAATCTTCCATTGGGTGTATGGCACACGGATACAATGACATTCCCATAACAACAGCCAAAAAGGGGCCATCCCACCCCCAAAAGGGACACATTTTTTAATTTGAGGAATGATTTGAGAGAGCAAATTTTTTGGGACGATTTCCTCTCCATTACTTCCCAAAGTGTGCAAACTCCCTAAATGTAGCCTCCCTTCTGAGACAGATTATAACAGGTTACATAAAACTTCCCAAGTTTTTTGCATCTGACCCCCTCCCACAAAAATTGTTCAGGATCAATCCTTGTGAGGGAATGGAATTGCTTGACAGTCCACTGGAGAACACCTGGAATTCTTAATGCACTTTGAATGCTGCAGTGAGGTTGTTTGCTATGATGCATGGAAGTTTTCTCTCAGAATGGCCAAATTAAAGTAACACCCCTAATGGAAATGTGTGCCTAAATCAATGCACCCAAAACTGGACAATGCTGGTTCTTGCTGTAAAAAAACACAGTGTCAGAAAGTTGATCATGTTGGAAGGAACCAGACTGTTCAAGCTTTGAGAAACTACCCAGGTTGCCTGTACTGAGGAAGAGACATATACTCACTGAAAAAGAAGTAGCTTTGCTGGTAGTTATATGGCATGAAGCCCTTCTTCCTATTGGCCCAGCGCACTGGCATCTTGTCACCGAGCATGAAGAGGTACTCCATCCTGATGTCTGGATCCTTGAAGACAATGTTGGGCTTGGCATGGTGCTGGAAATGACGGTAGTTCCACCAATGGGCCGAGGAACCCTATGATGTGGACAGTGTGGACGCAACAAAGCCCAAAGTTAAGCACCAGCTCATACTTCATTTGAGAAAGCCAAGCGAGTTTTATGTCATGAAACATTTGTTGCAAAATTTGGGTGAATTGAAACGAGTTCAACTTGACTTTCTGAAATCAGATGTCACAAATTCGCATTTGTGTTCTCCTTTGCCTCAGCATTTAACGTGGACCAACCCCACAAATCAATTTCAAATTGTGCCATGCAAAAATGGGTAGACGAGACTCTGTAAAGGAAACAAGGGTATTTTTCACTTTTGCCATTTCTGTTATTATTTGGTACAAGTCAATGAGCTGTGGCTACTGTCATATGTGTCACCAGGATTTCCTCGGGGGGTGGGGGAAGCACTCAGTAGCAGCAAACTGCTTGAAGTGGAAAGGGGTCGATTCCGAGATATTTCCAAGCAAATTGGTGATGAGCAAAAGGGGATGCCCTTTCCTCCTTTTTTGTCTCTTTTGTTTTTTTCTCTTTTTTGGCATTTGTTATTTCAGCATTTTTTTCAAGGGAGGCACTGTTTTGTTTAGCATAACAGTGTTTGTTATAGTAATTCCAACTGTAGCTTGGATATTGCTTGAAAAACATAGCTTATGAAAGGAAAAGCATCAATTGTCCACATTTTTAGCCCAACCTACTATGTAACATGATGTACACTTCTCTATTGCCAATTAGTGTGTCCAAACTTTTGACACATTAGATTGTCCAATCATGGTTCTGACTGATTAAAGCATATGACAAGGCAAGTCTTACTGAACCTGTCAAGTATTTCAAAGAATATACCTTTAATCCACCAAGGATAAAGCCGTGAAGTAAATGATTCCAGCGAGACTTTTTGAAGACAGTGAGATGACCCAGATCATGCTGAAACCAGCCTGCTTGACCCTGAAAATTTAACAATGAACAAAACAAGCCAGCAAATCTTAGCTTTTGTACCTAATATTGAATTTTCTGTCAGGGAAATTTAAAATGTTAAATTGAACCCATGGCCCAGGGTTCCAAACTGAAGCACTTTGACCAAAGAAAATTTGAAACCGTCCATCTATCCATCTACCTGTGCAAGAAGTAAGAGAACAGAAGCCGTCAGGTATGGCACCCATCCCGTCCCATAATACCACAAGACAAACCAGCCTAACACTTCAAAGGCAAGGATGTGGGCCATCACAGCTGCAAAGAACCATGGGTTGGTTTCCAAGAGTCCTCTCTGCTCCACCTTGAGACGGAGAGCCTGCATGTCAGTGACAAAGGACTTCTGCAGGAGGGGAAGGACAGATGAAGGGAAGAAAAGAAAAGGTTCGGTTTGATGATGTTGCTAAGTGCATTCACTTTTTGCCCATGTTTACCAACAACTCCTTGCATGGGTGTCACCAGGATTTTTCTACGCATAGGGGGAGGGGAAGACGTTTCGAGGGGGGGGAGCACTCATCACCAGCATGTGATATTAAAACTATCCAGGGTGAAAGGTTATGCTGAAACTATGAAAACTTAATTTCAAACTAGGTTTTGCCCTTACACTGATGTATGTATTCACATTTGATTCTCACATTTTAAGCTTGTTCGGGTGGGATTTGAGCGCAGGACTTCCTGCTTACTAGTGGAGATGTCCCTGTCCCTATTTTGCTGGGATTGGAGGCTGGCTCGAATCCCATGTAGCAGTGGATATCACAAGCAGTCAATGTTAGTAGTCAAATGTTGGATCAGTGGAAATCTATTTTAGTAAAAGGGCAAAACCTAGTATAATATTTTTCTTTTCCCTTTTTTTCTCTTCATTATCTTGAAGGGGAGCAAGTGACCCCTTTGCTCCCCTCCCCCCACAATGCCTCAAGCAAGCCTATTCAACCACTCAAACAGCTACACTGAGGGGAAAGCTTCATCAGTGACAAATAGTCAACCAATGGTCCATTTTGACTGGTAACCTATGGATTAAACATATATCGAGCATCAGTGAAAATCGACCAGTGGTTAACAAACTGCTGCTGATCAAACTCGGCCCAGGTTTTTGATAAAGATAAAACACTGAATTTTCAGTAAGTTTGAATACCTCATTAAGTAATGAGATCTTCATTCAGTCTGCACTTTTATCAATATAACAAATGGAGACTTCTTTACAGCAAAAGTACTGAACAATGACAAAGTTACAAGTGATAATCAGATGCATAGTCTTTCCCATCAATTTGCAAACACTTGAGAAAAGTATAGTTGACTTGCATTGACACTTTGTTTCTCTACAACTTTCGTCATTCTTTCTATTTCTTTAAGCCTAATAATTTCAAACATTCTCCTTTATCAAAAGTTTCTGCAACATTTTCACTTCGGATGACTTCATTCACAATTTCAATCAGAACGTGACAAAACCATTGGGTCATAGGTTTATATACAACACACTCTATATTGTCTGTTACAAAGGATTACTTTGGAATGAAAGGACTGATGATTATTACAGGAAAAAAAACGGTACAAATGGAAGTCAACTGTATTCTGCTCAAGTGTATGTCAACTTTTGGTCAGGACTCTACAAACATAAAAAGAATAAAAATTAGAAAACAAACTGACTAGGTGCTCTTTAATCTGTGACTTGTCAATCTCTGTCCCTCATTAAACTTGTGAACTGACAAAGTTCACAAGTTCATGATAATTCCCCAAAAGGTCCAATGATTTTAAGATGGTAACAACCCTGGCCACCATTAATAACCCCCGTTTGTATTTCGTTCATGAACAGTATTAATGTATGAAAAGAAAGGTTCAAGGTTTAATTGGTTTGAACCAATAAAATGTAATTTACAAACTGCAGGTTGGTCCAAGGTTCCAAATTATGGCAAAATGCCAATGCATTTTAAAAGGAACATCACATTTGAAAGTCAAAAGAACAACTGTTACTGTAATTTTAACTACAGTAACAGTTACAATTTCTACAATTACATGTGTTAAGCAGTTATCCTCTAGGTGGCCAGAAACTGAAAAGTTTTTTTAAAGACTCTTAATGTCAATCAAAATAAAATAGAAATAAATTATATTACATTTTGACTTCTGACAAAATCCACTGATACATGGAAACAAACAGACTTCCACAAATCAAAGGGTCTTAAAACAAGACTTTTGTCCATCTCGGGTCAACTTCAACACCAGCTGAATGGAAGCATGATTTGCGTATTACTCAGGACTGGTTCCCAGCAGTTAGCCGATATTCTCAGCTAGGACACTGTTTATGGTTAAAATCTATGTAAAAACTGGCAATGTTGTTATCAAGTTATTTTCTAAAAGTCAAGCCAAACACGAACTGAAATGATAGCATGACAAAGTTTGATGAAGTTCCCAGACACTCCAGGCAGTGTACTTATTCAGTCATAATGATACAGGAGAGTGGCCACCTGCTGCGCAGTGTGTTAGTGCGCACGGTGCAATATAGTTCCTCGCTTCATATTACATCAACTATTCCCAAGTCAAGTCACATCTTTTCTTCACGGATCGAGAAAAACGTAAAGTCCTGAGTCCCAAGACATTTTTCAAGCCTATGTGAAATGACATCTATGCTTTGCAAAACAGGTCAAACCACTTCTGTGTGGTATTACTTTGATGTTGATTTTGTATGATTTTGATGTCTTTTGGGCAACTACATTTGTAAGTAATTGTAATTTTATATATGTTAATTTGTTTTGAACTATTGTGCAGCAAGTTGACATCTTTTTGTAAATGTAAAGGGCTTTAAATATTTCATTATTACTATTGTTATTATCATTATTATTTTTAACCCATCTGCCTACTTTCAACTATGGATAGTGACATTTCTAATGATAAAAAAAAACAACCAGATAATGAAAACAGACAGGCTTGTTTTGCACATAAAGTCATCACTACTTTTATTTTATTTATTTGAACAAAAGTTGTTATAGTGAAAAGTCAACGTTATGGAGCAAGTCTCGAGCCATTTTCTCCCAAGCCAAGTTAATAGTCTTATTCTTTCCGAGCCAAATCAAGCCTAAGTCAGCACTGCAGGTCAACAACACTGATCTCAACCTACCTTGGGTTGGTTGTCTTGTTCTAGCGAGCCGATATACAATGGCTTCAAGTATTTTCTGACCAGGTTCTTGTCAGGGTGAAAAGCAACAAATGCTTCCTGAGAAAAATGGACATATGCAGGCAAACAATTTTAAATCATCATAGTTCATTTATAATAAATTGGTTAAAATGTAGCTCTTCGATGACACAGTGCTACAGAACAAGCACCACTTGCTCAGAATTTCCTAGGAGCTTGTAAGAAAACCTGCCTTAAGCTTGCTTGACATGCCTTTTTTAATGCAAGCTGGCAAAATGCACTTTACTAACCTCATTTCAACTTCAAAGATATATTTGGGTACTTTGGTGCCTTTTTGATTTTTGTGCCAAGGCTAATTTCAATAAATTTCAATATTCATGCACAAAACTGTGATATTGATTTGGTGATAACAACATCCACATGTGTGGGGTGACAGGTAATGTGCAATGAGGATCCCAGTAGAGCAGTTGAAAGGAGAAAGCAGCTGTATTAATTTCATGTCAATTCATTAAAAGAATATATTCATATGCATATGCACGTATTGCTTCACAGCCTTAGCTCCCTGCCTGTACGCAAAGTATAAGCAGTGTCAACCCCCCCCCACATGGACTGCCCTTTATGGATGGCCCCTTGCTGGAGTTGGCTGCCAGATCTAAAACATGGTGATCCAAAGTAATGAAATTCGAGAGGACAATTGGGACTCATTTTGTTAGTAAGGCACTTGCCCAGGTCAGACACTGCAGGTTCGAACCTCACTCTGGTCCATTTTCTTTGATATGAATGAACTTCTACAGAATCTCTAACTTACAGTGGCATCTTCCCCAGCATAGTGGGATAGCACTTTGAATCCCCCTGGGTGTCGTTTCACCCACTGGGAGACATCATACACTCCACCCTCAATCACAACCCATTTGTCTGTCTGTGTGCTGTGCTGACGGACTTCATCCCAAGTGTAGGTGCTCTGCTTGCTGACCCTCATGGAAGTCTGACGTTCTTGGCCTTTACCCATGATGCAAAGATGTCACTGCAGGACACGGGCACAGTAAAATCAAGTCATCATTCTTTGACTGAGTTCTTGTCTCTGTGTGCATCCTCTTCAACCCTGCACACTTTCACTTTAAATTTTCTTTGAAGCAAAAAATCTGAGTTGCTATAAGATATTTCTTTCCTCGCCTTCTACCTCTGGGGGCCTGGGTTCAAATCCAGCTAGGTCCACATGTAGATTGGGTTTTCAGTCCCTACCTGAGTCAGTGGGGTTTCCCCAAAACATACATCCAGGATTTTCCTCCCAACTCTAAAAATGAATATTTGTTCATTGTGTTCTTCACTCATTATATCATCCTGTAATTGGTGCTAAATGTGCTGCTGGACGAACAGCACATTTAGTTGTTTTGTCTGTTTTAACAGACAGTTCTATTAGCATTAGACAGTGGACATTTGGGCAGTTCACGATTCTTGTTCAGTCATAGGTATAATTGTGTCAGACTGTCATTTCTTACTTTATTGTGCGCGTGTATGGAGGGGCTTGTGGGATACCGGAACAATGGGAAGTACCCCATAAGGTACTTGTGGGGTACTGAGAAATAGATAATTTTAAATTTACTCAAAAAGGAGGAATTTTGAAGTACCATTTATTTGTCACAGAATGAAGTATTTCAAATAAGGGACGTTCAGTCGAATTTCCAAAGTAGGAAAGAGAATTTGGTTTAAATTGGAGTGATTTGAAATTTTCTGCATGTTGTGAGGGAGTTTTGTACACAAGAACAAAGGAAATACCCCACAAGTATAGCTGTGTAAGGATGGGTGTGGATGTATGTGGTTATTTACAGTTCAGCGTTTTCTCCATTTGCCAACAGGGAAGGGAGCGAGGATTTTTCGTGGAGCGTGCGTACCCCACGCACCCCCCCCCCCTCGGCCCCACTAAGCCGCTGCTGGAAAGGTTGTGTGCACCGGTGGCCTATTCCTCCGTGATGGTACACAGCACAGAAACAGGACACACGAGTACAGAAAACTCCAACCAAGCTACCGGAATGGTCCCTTCCCAACCTCTCCTCAATGGTGACGCTCTAGTGGTTCCATTACAATTAGGCTACATGCCAACAAAATGACAACTAGATTGAAATTCAGCGGCGTAGTCACAATTAACAATGTCAACAATCGTCACTAGACTGTAAGCGACACATTTGTTGGGATTGTGTATATCTATAACTTGATGTCAATTCACGGTGGGCGCAACTTACCGTCATCAGCTGATATTTAGCCTACAGAAGTTCCAATAAACACACAAAATCGACAGAGAAGAACCTTCTCTTGTCGCCAGGTCGGACTCTGTAACGAACAGATGCCACCACGCGTGTCCAGTTTTCATTCAAGGACACGTGCACTCGGGCAACGCATGCATAGATGACCGAAGAAAATCACGCCATAGTGGGTCACATGACTGTCATTTTGAGCTCTAAAAAGTCTGAAGTATCGTCCGTTGTCGTCCGGCTAACAACGGACCATGGTCAGTCAAATGGTCATCCGATAAAAACAAACTGTAGTCCCGCACGAGGACAGCTGGAAATATTAAAGGACGAGAAACACCGGGCATCACGGCCTTGCATATCATCTGGGATTGCATTGGTTGCTATTAAGTGTGTCTTCGGGTAGGGCCTATAGGGTGTGATTAACGTGCACTGTCTCTGTTAAAGCGCGCGACCAGCTTTTGAGTGAGGATACAAATGATGCTCAGACGTTTGCCTACCAAAGCAGTCGATTTTCACGTCTTTGCACCCCCCAAGAAAATAAAATGACCGAGAGTACCACCGAAGCCCCTTAGTTAACCATTGCCCAAGGTACTTTTGTAAGGTATTTGGCGTAAATTTGACAACTTTTTTGCTGGGCCAGTGACAACTGCATATTTTAAGTTAAAAAAAATTACTCCCGATGAGGCGTTTGTGCGACCGATCATGTCCGAAATTCGAAGTTCTAACGCCCCATACCAGTTAGTAGTGGGTCTAGGTCTGGAGATTGTGAGTCTTTAGAACCCGGTTCAAGTGTCTAATGCCAATCGCCACGGCCGTGAGGTTAATTGATAAGCCCTATATTCAAACATTTATTTCTATTGAGGGCCGCAAACAGGGTCGACGGTCAACAAAAAGGTTTGGGGTGACAGAGACCCATTCGTGATAAAAAGATCAGGATGATGATGTTCTGAGACGAGGATTGGGAAAGGGTTGGACGACCTATGCGGGTATCCATCACGTGCCTTGCTACTCAACATGCTCAACCCCGCAAAGTCATGCAATACAGTGCTTGAGAAGATACCGCCCAATGTGAAGCCCCATTGGAGTCACTTTCCCTATGTGATGTGTGTTTCGCAAGGAGGCAAATGTCTTGGCAAATGTAAGTTGCCGAAGCAAGATAACTTGGCCAGAAGCAAGATAATAAGTTTCCGAAGCAAGATGATAAGTGCTAATAGGGGCCTATATATAATAAGTTCTTATTATGTACATGTATATATAATAAGTGCTTATTATCTTGCTTCGGCCACTTGCTGATTCATTTGCCTCCTTGTGAAAAACACATCACAAAGGGAAGGTGACACCAGTGGGGCTTCATTGCCCAAAAACATTAGTTTTTTAGGGGGAAAAGAGCTAATAAATGCGTTTGCAGTGCACGGTGTTAGAACATGGGACTAATATATAGTGCACTTACAGCCTTACTAGGTAGCAACACCAAAATGGGCATTGCACAATAAAACCACGCTCACCCAGTGTCCTTGGGGTTTTGTTTACACCAAGGGCACAGGTCTACAAAGAGTATGATGTCGGGCAACAATTTACACAATGTGAGGGCCCCTGAAAGTTCCGAAAAGTTCGATTGCCTACAAGGGACAAAGACGTAACTTGCTCCGGCATTGCAGGATACTACCGCTATTCTGCAAGGGAGACTAAGCAGACCCACTCTTTATTGTAGAACTTTTTTCACTGCGGGTTCTCTAAAAAAGTTTCTGTTGGGGACAACTGACGGGTGGCATCTGACCAACAGCAGAAGAGATCAAACTCAAATGCATGTTCCCACTCATCAGCACTGTAAAATCTGGCTAAATTTGCACTACGCAGAAGACATGCTTGGAGAATGTTGACATCCGATATTTAATTATATTGAACCATCAGCTTACGGATAATTTTACCCCAGATAATTGCAAATAGCCGAACTTTTTAATAGACATTTCGCTGAAGATCAAGAAATCAAAATTCACACAATTTTTTTGGATAGGCCCTACTAAAAGCTAGAAAATGAAAACAACTGCAATTTCTTACATATGGTTATCTCTAAGCCCAAAGGCAACTTGTTTGACGTACTATTTAAAATGGGAATGGTCCTCAGTTATCTTTGCAAATGAAATATGATTCCTCACATTCCATTATTAGGCCTATAAGAGTACTATCATATCATAAACATATTAAAATGAAGTTGTATTATCGTTGTTGACCTTTTATCTCACGAGTAAGAGAGTCAATCTCTTTCACCAGCTTATTTAAAGGCAACAGACACTGATTTTATAAGTGAGCAATTCTACGAAAGCTCACTATTCCCATCAAGTATACATTTTCAAACAGTGGCATATATTTTTCAAAGTTTGTTTTTATGGAACACATTTTCTTTCCAATTTGTGATACTGCTTTGTTTTGAAATTTGTTTTATATCTATCTTAAATTCGTCTATAAACGAACCTGGAATAATTAATGTATCTCATAAACACATTTTTTTTCACAGCAGCAGTATTTCTGAGCATAAATCCTGTGACTTCATTGTTCAGAGAAATTTCCAAGTTCGTTTTTGCAAGATATATTATGTTCGTTTGCTTTTACATGGTCTATTAATAGAAAAATGTATGGGGGGGACACAAATAGTTTTATGAAACATACTTTGTCAAAGTTCGTTTTTTATGAAACAAACAGGTTTTGTTGGTGTTTGTTCTAATGCAAAAACACACTGGAATATAAAAATAAACTCGGAAAAATATGTCTCATAAAAATGAAGTTGGAAAAACATATTTTGTAAGAACGATTTGTTTGTGCAGTAGAAATAATGTTTCTAGAAATAAGTCATAAAAACGAACTGGGAAATATTTATCTTGCAAATGCAAGCTTTAGAAAAAAAATTCTCATAAAATTGAAGTCGGAAAAACGAAATATAATAGAAACTTGGAGAAATATGTGTACTTAAATTTATGACACTACTGGGCTTTCGTACAAGTTCATGGCTACTTGTGCAACATTTGCTTTGGTATAAGGTTGTTTTATCAGATAACAGAACACAAGGAGTAGATAAGGTAATTTGCTGAATGATACTGATGCAAAGTTGCCGAAAAAAGTCATTCACTTCAGAGGCATGCCAGAATTAGGCATGAATTTAACTCAACAACTTCCGATCAAAATTGCAGTAAACGGAACAACTAAACTTATTCACTGGAAGCTATTTTAGGTTGTCCTCTTAAGATTACATTATTATCTTGAGATTATGTTATCTTGTTTTATTCAATGCACTATGTTAACTTGAGTGGTGCCAGACTATTTGGGTTCCAATTCTCACTTTTATTTTTCAAATGTGGCTTAAAAAGTAAGGTATAATTGATGACGTTTTCAATTATTTATCAGCATAAACTTGTGCTGATTTCATAATTAACTTTTATACTTTTATTTCAAACTCTCAGGTTCCCCAACTGAAAAATTAATCTTGATTTCGATTCGGTATTGATTACTGAATTGTAAATATACTCTCTTCAGGTTATGCTCTGAATATCTGAAGCACTGAAAAACAACTTTGGGTAAGAAGAAATCAAATTTTTGCAGCATTAAAAGGCGGAAGGACAAGTCTGGTTATGCTAGCATCAAAGATTGGTATTTGCCCTCAAAGTGGAGAACTAATGGAAAATTTATTATCTCTTTTCCCTCAAACATTTTTTTAAAAATTCAAATACACTCACTGAAATGAGTGATATCTTTCTCAGTAAGAAATTGCCAGAAAAAGATCCCCTCCCCTAGAACTAAACTCTGCTAAACAGAGGCCAGAACACCAAAATTAAAAAACAAAATAAAGTAACCTAAACAAATGCTTTGCAGCATAAATCTGAATATTCTGAAGTATGCATATGCCACAAAATACACCTTTAATACTGACGGTTGGCATTAAAATGTACAGAGAACCTATTGAAAGTTACATTTCAGCTGCGATGAAACAACACAGGTATCAGCTGCTCTGTACCCAAAACATTAGTGAAAAAGAAACTTCACTCCCAACTTGCTAGAAAAAGTTTTGTATCTAGCTACAGGTCAGATCAATGGATTGTACTCATTACATTGATTTTTGAGAGAGAAATTTGCATATAGCAACTCCAGTGATACATTGAGTTTGATTTTTCAAGCAAGGTCTGTTGAAGCGCTCTGAAATAAGCCAGTTGGAGTAAGCTGGATTACAAAGATATCTTCTTATTTGTTGATTCTGGTTTCAAGTACTGGTATTATGCATCTAGTATTTAGAACTTCTGTTGTCTGTATCTATATATCATCATTTACAATTTCAGTAGCGGCATTAACCTGAACACTCCTCAATATCAACATAATTCTCCACATATCCTAAAGGGTTAGGGTTAATGGACTATTTCAGCAAATTCCTGACAAGCATTAACCACAATTCAAAGTAACCAAAATCCAACACCAGGTATGAAGTATTTAGCATTTTTGGACTACGTTTCAAATACATTTCTTATAACTGCACCTTTGTTTCCCAGTTAACCTTATTCTCATGAATCTTTTCAGTGAATAAATTGCGGGCTCACTATTTGGACAGGAAACTCCCGAAGTAAATTTTTTTTTCTGTAATGACATTACAACAGTGCTTTAACTTGTCCAAAATGCATGGACAACTTGAAATATTTCAAAGGAGCATTTTTAAACAAACTCTCAAAAGAAGATGTGAGATTGTTTTCTTAAATACAAAAGGATTAGCAAGTTGAACAAAACATGTTTCCTGGCACAATTTGCATGATGGACTCCTTAAATGGGCCTCAATATCCCACTTTCATCACATGCATAGAGTGTGGGCTGTGATTCTGCTGTGGATCCTGAATGTCTCAGCAGAACGTCTAGGGAATCAGAGTAGATTAAAAACTGACCCGTGTGATTTAGCACGTCACACTACCCAAGTAACTTCAGATCAAAGAAGTAATTATCCACCGAGTACTGGATATCAGTTAAGTGTGGTGGTAGGCATCATACCACAGCTGTCCAGAATGCTTCAAGGAACTGCAAAATGAAATACATGAAACTCAGTTAGGTCAAAAGAAAGAATTAAAAAGAAAAGACCTCATCTGAAGTGTTGTGACGCAGAACATTTCAAAGTGAGGGAGATGAGGTGTTGAAGTCCAGAATATTTCAGGGCAGGAGAGCTAAGGATATGAAATGCAGAATATTTCAAGAGAGAGCAACTTGCCTGTTGCAGAATATTTCATACCACACTGGTAGTAATTTGTCCTTTTTCGAAACTTCTCGTTTCAAATGTTTTACACTTACCGTACAATATCAGCAAAAGCCTGACTCAGGCTCTTAGTCTGATAGCAAATGTTGTGTTTCTCACACAATGCCTTCACATCAGGAGCAATCTTGTGCAAGTTGTGCCTTGGCATTGTGGGGAAAAGGCTGTGAGGCAGAAAGCATCAATCATTGTTAAGGGGAGAAAAGAGGTGGATGAGAATATCAGTGATGTTGACAAACTTAATGCTTCAAAATCTCTTATGAGCAATTTCAGTTATCAATTTTTGTATTTTGTTCAAACAGATGTTAAAAATGAATAATTAAAAAAACAAGTAGTGTCAATTCAGAAGACTAACATAAACAGCTTTATCTTGATCGATTTAAATTGACAATACACTTGTTGGCAGTTAATATCCTGATGAAAGTATCTACATCAACAAAAGGGGTAAACATCTTGAAGAACTACTGTGACTCCAACTGGTGGCAGAATTGGGTCCTGGCCCCCACTTTCTGCAGGATCTATAATTGAGTGGGGCTCCATGGATTGAGCTTTTAATGACTGATCCCTGATGGTTTAACAACTCCCCCCCTCCCACTTTGATAATCTTTCTGCCGCCAGTGGTGACTCCCTTCATCATCTTGTACATTTGGATGTAAGTGATATTAGTTCACACTCACTGGTGCTCAATCTGGAAATTAAGGTGCCCAGTGAACCAGTCATTGAAGAAAGATGACTCCACATCGCAGGTAGCATGTAGCTGAGCTGGCAACCATTCCTTACGCTGATCGTGATCTATCTCCATGGGGATGTGGTTCATCTGGCTCGTCCACACAAACCAGTTGCTCTCCAGGAACCTACAGACAAATTCATTGTTAGCGAATTAGCAATTGCTTGATGTCTGTCTTTGTTTGGTGCGAGGGGTTCGACTGGAGGACTTGTGATGGGTTTTTGTTGTGACAGACCCAAGCATGGCACTGATAGCTTAGATTGTGACGTACCCCAGAGGGCCTCCAGGTTTGTGAAGACTCCAACAGCTCTTCCCCAACCACATTCTTTTTAGGTGATTGGGCAAATTATTTTATGAACTTTCAAACTGGAAACATCCCTATCATTGAAGTTATTAAACATACACTTTCCAGATGATCAGTTTTCTTTCTATTTGACCTTGTGATTTAAAATACATAAACTTTTTGCAAAAATGACAAATATCAGAAAGACTTTGCAGTGACATGCATTAAAGTTCTAAGATACTGTCAAACCAGAAATCGTGTTTGTGACTAAAACAAACATGTCCTGTCTAAGTAAGATTCATTTATAACGAGAAAAAAATAAGGCTCCTAAATGCTTGTAAGGCCTCTGTAAGGCCCCTAACGAGAAAACTTGGGCAAATACAATTTCTTCTGGCTACTCTAAGCCTTTTAATTTACGCTGGCTTAGCACATGCCCCAACTAAGAAGTTTCAGGAGCAATTGAGCATGAACTTTATTGGGTTGAATACAAAGCAGTGATTCTTTTTCAGTTTGACTAGCAGGTTTATGATGCTGTCAAAACATGCAGGCACTGAAAAATGGTCAATTGAAAGATATGTATACTTGATGAGCATGTAGTTTAAGAAGACACCCCAGCCACCAAGAAGAAGACCAAAGAGCAAAGTATGTTTGACGAAGAAGACACTCATCCACGCCAGGTCCTGTGTCAAAAAACAAGAGAGGGTAATGACTGTGGGCAGTATTCACAGCAAACTGGACATTAAACAGCTAAGCTTTGTTGATGTCATATCTTCCATAGTCTGTTACAGACACAAAGATATTTGTAATTATGCCTTACAAATTTTCCCCATTTGAAAATATCCTTTCTTCAATCTATATAACACAGCATTTTGCAGCTTTTGAAAACATCCATTTCTTTGTATTTCAGAAATTGTTTGTCTCCATGTTTTTCCATTAAAATAAACATTTTCTCAGAAAATAAATATCTATTGTTTTAGCAAAATGGTAAAACAGTGGTTTTAAAGTTCGAGCCAGTGAGCAGGAGCTAACAGGGATTTCTCCTGAAAACAAATAATTCATCAGAAGAATCCTCAATTCCCTTTCCACAGAGAGGGCAAAGTACTATTTCTAAAATGTTGATGCTTTCATTTCTGTTAAAAAATGGCAAAATGTCTCAGCTGGGGAACCCCCCCCCCATATGCTACTGCGGAATACAAGTGAGTCTCGCGTTTGAATATCATTAGTTGTGCTATTTTGCCATTTTACCTGACATACAGTAACTGAGTTTACCTTCCAGAGCTTTTTCCTGATGACGTGAGCAAAATACTCATAGTGGAAATACAGGGTCATCAGAAGGGGCGGCAAGGCTGTTGAAATACATTTCAATGTTTTCAAGATTTACGGTTCATGTTCTGAACAGATGAAATTGTACAATCAGCTAGTCAATAGATATCAGCTAATTCCAAATGTAATAACTGAAAATGGGTCTAATATTTTATCTGTCACTATTACTCAAACTGTACATTTACAAAGCTCCCAATGATTAATGGGTCCATGCAGTGATTTTTTTTTACAATATTTTGGTGCAAATTTCTATTATTCTTAAATTCATGGATAAACTTTGACAATTTTTTGGTCATTTGTATAGCAAAATACACTTTGTAACAATCAAGCGCTTTCCATGCCCTTCTTGACAACTGGGCACTCCGCTACTGTGATGCACTCCAAGGAAGAAAATGTTCATTACAAGGGGTTCTATCCTCAAACTGTGAAGCAAGCTGTGATTGAAAGTCTTTTTTCTGATGACTTTCGTTACAGGAGTACTGTCGAGAAATGAAACACTACACCAAAGAGAAGAACGTCTAAAATATCAAAACTTCCGACAAATCTGGAAGCTAAAAAACCGTAATATATCCTGGAACGATCACACATTTGGTCGTGAATATGCAATTTGCTTTAGTACAAAAACCGAAAATTTTCCAAAATAGCTTTTATAATGGCAATCAATTATTGGTAATAGAATTGCATGAGACACAAAGGTTCAGGGTCAAAGATTCAATTTTAAAATTGGATTGCCTATTCCCTTCATTGTCTTAGTGCTTTTTGCTTTCCAACCTGCCTTATTCTATATCACTTAGGCTTGTTTTTAACTCTCTGTATGACTTACTAAAGAAGAAGTAGATCTGTTGGTAGTTGAACGGCAAGACGTATTTCCTTTTCTTACTGCCCCAGGTGACCGGCTGCTTGTCTCCAAGGACGAAGAGGTAAGGCATCTTGATATCGGGGTCCTTCCTGATGATGTTGGGCTTGGCGTGATGCTGGTAATGACGATAGTTCCACCAGTGGCAAGATGCACCCTAGCACGTTGTCAAGAATTTTGTGAGTGGAGAGAATGGTATAAGTGCTGAGGATGTCACTAGGATTTGATTTGGGGGGAGGGGAGGGGTTAGAGTCTTCTGCAGGAGGGCAGCACTCATCACTGGCAAACTGATAAAGTATTAATAGTTGAAGGGGTGAATTCTAAGGTATTTTCAAACAGAATTGTGATTATTATCTTCTTTCATTTTTTACTTTTGTTTCTCTCTCTTTTTTGCCCACAGTGATCGAGTATTCCTTATGATCCGGACACTTGTCTTCTCATCAACCTTTGTGAATTTGACATAAAATTGCACATTCTTGTTACTTCAACAAGATCAGAGTAATGTAGCAGCCAGGCTGTGCACGCCTTCAAGGTAAAACACATCACATGTTTGGGCTGTAATTTTTAGAAATGGATGGATTAACAGCTGATTTTGGTCTAACCTGCTTCAAAAGAGTAAAAATAAAGGAGTCATTATTAAGGCCACAATATCAAAACTGTTAAAAACCTATACGTTCCATCAAAGCATTCATACGAAAGCAAAGAAAAAATACTGTTTTAAACAATTTTACAACCAATGCACACAGCTAAAGAATGGAGCAAATGATAAAAACTAGCCATCCTGTTTTGAGTGCCCAGTTGTCAGAGGTCTGAGGAAACAACCGTTACCTACCTTAAGAGCACCTGTTACAAAGTACTGCAAGAGGTGATTCCAACGAGATTTGCGAAAGACTGAGAGATGGCCCAAGTCATGAAGAAACCATGAGGACTGGGCCTATATAAAAGGAAAGCAGAACCTCTACAAATGCTGAAACTGCAAACTACATTTCACTTTTGTGTATAATGACCTTTGTGAGTTACCCCTCTTAAGTACAATCAAACAGAGAAGGAGCTTGAATCAAAATTGATTATTTTTATAATTATTTTTATTGTGAGCATTTTAAGATTGCATTGCAGTACATTCCCATCAAATTATAAACTTTATAATTTATAGGTTAATTTAGCAGTTCTTTCATTTAGAATTGCTGGAACGAAAGTTTAATTTCGTCAAAGAGGGGTCACTTGCCCTAAATGTTAATTCCAATTTCGAAGTAACGCAGATAGATTTCACTTTCAGAGCATTGTCAGTCCCAATAAAACACACTAACTCGTCCCATTTATTGTCATTTTCGTCTCACTCTGGGAATGGCGTTGAATTGGAAAAGCAAATTTGCTTTTTGTCATCCATTTTAACGATTTAATCATTCAATTTTGTCATAGAATGTATTGAAGATGGTTTGAATTAGCAGTTATTTGGACGTCATTTTTGTTGTGATAGACAAAAAATGAATTTTAAATGAAAAAGTGCTACATTAACCAGGAAAACCTATAGTATCCACTCTGACAAGAAGGTAACCCTCAACAGCAAAGAGGATGAAATATTATACCTGTACTTACTTTGGTAACAAATTTAAAAAAGACCCTGTTTTAATTCTTCAAAATATTTACTGAAATTATTTAATTTTTGTATAATTTAAATTGTTTTTAACGACTTGTGTTATTCATTTTCAATTTGACAACAAAACAAAACCAACTTTTTGACTTTTTTGTTTAAGGGTTTGTAGTTGAAAAATGAAAAGCAACAATTTGAAAAACAAGTCTTCTCTCTTTTTCAATTTGAAAATTAAAAACAAGGAAAAAAGGTTTTCATTTTTTGATAACAAGATTTTAGCCTGCCATGGCTGAGATCAAAATCAGGAACAATTCTTAACAAGGTAAAAGGAAAAGTAACTAACAATCAATTTTCTGATATTTTGAACTAACACAACCACATCACCGAACGTATGTCATATTCAAATGGGCAAATGAAAAGTGAATAGTTTTCCTGCTTTCTTTTTGAAATAGACTATTTTTTGGAATTCCCATTTTTGATTTTTAAATTGAAAAACAAATGGATGAGTGAAGTGTATAGAACCAGAACCTTATTTCATTGAGAACCTCCATCTGGTCATTGTCTGTCATACCTGTTCAACGGTGAGTAAGACTGTGGCCAGAAGATAGGGCAACCAGCCTACTCCAAAGCACCATAGCACCGCCCATGCTAGCACCTCTGCAGCTAGGATGTGGCCCAAATGGGCAGCATAGAACCACATATTGGCTTTGAAGAGGCCCATTGCTTCAGCCTTCACACGGAGAGCCTCCATGTCTGTAACAAGTTTACTCTAAAAGTCAAAAAATGGGGAAAAAAATAATAAATTTGGGAATTTACAGCTCATGGGATTGGAGCAGTGTGTGATGTTTGACCTGATGAGAGCATCTTCTCAGATATTATTGCGTTGCATTTTTATTCGTGCCAAGTCTGTGGGTGTTTTTCCAATAATGCAGTGAAATCATTGATACACTGTACCAATTTTATTATATGAAACACACTGTTCTTGTGAAATGCCCATTTTTCCCTCAGAGGTTAGCCCAAAATGTTAACTTTTCCCATTGAAGTGCTCAATGCACATGGGTACTGGCGGCAGAAGTGGGGGGCCCAAGCAGGCCAATGCCCCTATCCCCCATTTTCTGCATGTCCCATAATGAGGTGGGGCTTAATAGATTGGCTTATTAATGGCTGATACCCGAGGGTCTCACACCTATCCCCCACTTGAAAACTAATCCACAATCATAGGGGGTTGACGTATTCGACTATGAAGACGAAAACCCTATTATACAATGAATTTAAACTTCACAAATGTACTCCTAAGGAACGTATTCATATGGATAAAAGATCCAATATCCCCCAGTTGTGAGACAGAATGAAAAAAGTTACTATTTCAGGGCTAGAAAGCAAGAGGCAGTGGCTAGTCTGACATTCCGGTGGCAAGTTCAACCTTAAAACCCACATCTATTTTGAGGAAAAGGTCGGTCAGCTTCATCTCATCATTGAACTTGGTAAACATTAGGCTGTGTTTGACCATTGTTTGAACGTACCATGTTAGCTGGGATATAGGCTTTGATCTTTTTGAATGAGCCACAAAGTTTATTGAACTTCAGCCAAACTAATTCACATCTCAAAGTTCAATGGCATTACACTCAAACTCACTTCACTTCACACAAAATAAAGAGTGTGCCATACAGCTGCATGGGTGTAAACCACTTAATTCGCAGTAGGCGCCGAGGAGAATCCAGGCAATCAAAGCCACAGTGTTAGGCCAGCCTGACATTACAATGGTACAAGTTATAGACAAAGTTTTCCTTGATCCCTTTCAAAAACAAATGTCAAATAGGAAAAACAGTAATGCATCTCATCATGTGTCCATGGAAGACAAGTATAAGGGATTTAACATGTCCCAATATTCACAGGATGCATGCTAGGCTAGCTTGTTCCTGCAACCCTTCAACCTCATTCCAAGTCTGAATTGCTTAGGATGGGCTTTTAACATGTTCTCTTTGAACCAAGTACCCACTTCCCATGCAGTTAGTAGTACTTAGCCCATGTAAAAACCTACAGCCAGACTTGTTTTGTCATTACTGAGTTCCCAGCCTGCAGACTGCACCACACCACACTGTGAAAAATTTTATTACGCTCTGCGAAAAGTAATAAACCAAAGGAAGGTTTCTGGAGGAAGTCTATGGATGCATACACAATGCACATATTTCATTTTTACTGAAAAGTTGCTTGGGGAATTTGTAAGATGACATTTGTGACAAATACAAGCAACAGAAAAAGACATGATGCCTGCAGTTTTGCTGGGTATTTTGGAGCTAGGTACTTGGCACACTGGTTCAAGACAGGGTGAATGTGAAAGCACAACAAATTGGATGTCAAGAAGTATTTCCAGCGAAGTTCACTTCACTTAAAATGCATTTGACTTTTGAGAATTCTCTGGGTGAATATTTCATTGGACACCACAAAGTTGCATTCGTGTTGGCATCTACTCTCAGTATGAAAGCAGCTTTTATTTTTCCTGTTAAGCCTGAATAGATTTGCAATATATTGAGGTTATCTTCCATGATAGAGCATTCTTCCAAGGATGAATCACATACCTTGGGTGACTTATCTTCCACAGTCCCAATACAAAGAGGCTTCATGTACTTCCTCACCAACTTCTTGTCAGGATGAAAGGCAACAAAGGCCTCCTATCGGAACAAAAATCAGATGGTGACAGTAACATTGGTGTATTGTTGCTGCATCATTTGAATGAATCTGTACGAATCCAAAATCCTGAATTTTGGACAGGTCACTGCTGTAAAGTTTGTTTACTTTGGGTGATTTGTGAAATTTAGTTTATGGCAGCAGGCCAGTGAGTGGAGGTTTCTCACAAATAGTTTTGACTTTCGGAGCAAATTTTGGGTTCACAGTGTGAACTGAAGATGCCTAAATGTGGTTCTGGTGTAACAATAATCCAACATTTCAACACATTTTAGAAGCAGAAGTAGCAAAGACTTAAGTTTCTACTTCAGATGATAATATCCATTTGCTCAAAAAATACAAATTTGCTTTGAAAACAAAAAGGTAAAACATCCTTTAAACTGGCACAACAAAAATTACAAATCAGGTTAAATAGTACCGCATAAAGGAGTATTTACCAAAATACATTTAAGAATTCACTGCCTGGACAAAAGTAAAAAATGTAGATGTAACGTTTTGTTAAAAGTGCTCAATTTCATTCAATTTTTGTTTGATTTCTGAACGAGTTCCTACTGTGAATTTTTCTTGGATACACACTTTCTTCAAAAGTCTGCTTTTCTTACAGGAAAAAGTATGATATCCCTTTTTGGTAAGACTTAATGAAGAGTGCAATTCTTGAACATTAAAAGTTGTTCCCATCAAAGGGTTTTCTCAGCAGATAAAAGTTGTACTACTGTGACGCCATTTCTGGAAGACACTGCTCAATGGGGGGGGGCAGTTGAAACTGTTAATTCAAAATCTACTCACTGAAATTTTATGACAAAACTAAACTCACATATCTCCTTTCATTTGCTGAAAAACCAACAGTTTACAACAAAAAAGAATAAAGACAACCAGGTCAAGGATGGATCCAGAACCCATTTATCAAGGCACCAAATTTTTGGGGGGCAAACATTTCAGAGGATTTTGTATGAAACCTGTTATAGCCTTTCTAGGAACACTTTGAGGCTTGTTACCAGTACATACTTTGGAAAGGTAGAGACCTGAAAAAGAGTTTAAAAAATCGCCTTTCTTTTTCTTTACTTTTAAATTGTTTTGAACTCCATTTTTGTTTGGGGGGGGATGACATTATACATCCCCAATCCACCCTTGAGCCAAGTACCCTGAAATTCTAGCGCTTAGTAGCTATAAGATGACATTATAATTTTTGTCATAAATATGCAAATTGGCATTAACAGAAATATTAAACTGGCACAAAAACGCCTCTATAAATTGCAAAATAAACTTTGAAAACAAGGTAAAATGGGACACAAAGGTGCACTCAAGAGGACTGCATGAGAAGCATGATGTAGAGAGGTGTGAAAACTTACGGTAGCATCTTCCCCTCCATAGTGAGACAGCACCTTGAATCCACCTGGGTGTTTACTCATCCAGTGAGTAACATCATACACACCATTCTCAATCACCAGCCACTTGTCGTAGCGACCGTTGTGCTTCTTGATTTCATCCCAGGTGTAGGTGATGTCCTTGCCAACTGGGGACATCACTTGACCTTGCTGACCTTTACCCATGATTCCCTGTGAGGTATATGAGTATAGCTGGTTTGTCAAGAATAACTTGATTGATAACATTTAATATCAGAATTGAAGATTCAAGAGTGTTTTTTATCAAATTTGTTTTGACATGACATAATCTTTCTATTTTCTAAATTAATAGAAAATAGATATATATAAGATATAAGATATAGATAATATAAGATATATATTTTCAAGTTTGGTTTTATATCTAGTGATAATTTAGGGCTGTGCCAAATATCCAATTAACCAAATATTTGATCGATTGTCGAATATACTAATTTTATTTTTAAAATTTGAATATTCAAATGCAAAATCCATGAAAAGGAAGGGAAAAATTTCTTTTGTTTTAAATGAGACCGTTTGCACTATGGAGGCTCTTAATTAAATCTTGCTAAATTGTGGCTGGAGATACTCCTAGATGTGAGAAGCTGTTATATTTATCATAATGTACAATTGTGTGCGTTATTGCAACTGATTTGTATATGGTTTGTTCCTCAACAATCTGCCGGTCAGTACAACCGAATAGTCAGATATTCGATCATATTGAAGGTCAAATATTTGAATAGTGAATTATTCGAATTGACTCAACCCATAAAAATCAACTTAAAAAAATAACCCCTTGAAATGATTTGTTTCCAAAAATAGAAACAATGTTTCTAAAAACTGATCCCGTAAGAACAAACTAGAGAATATGTCTTAAACAAAGAAACTTTGGAAAATTTTTTCTCATAATAATTAAGTTGACAAAAATATACTTCATAAAACGAAGTTGGAAAAAATACACATCACATCTTGAAAATATATACTTGATGGCACCACAGGGCTTTCAAACAAAACATTTTTGAAATGGAAACTATGGGGGTCATTTGAAATCCCCAGCTTTGCCAATGCAAAACCTGTTTTGCTTTTTTTTTTTAGTTTGGCGCTTTAGTTTTTTACCTCTTTGTTACTTTATTATTTATTATTTTTATGGTGTGTTATAGTAATTTGTGTCTTTTGACCAAGTTTCTCGGTCCTTAGGCCGGTCTGCAGCGCCTGCACTTTTGAAGTTTTATTTTTCCTTACTAGTTACAGTACCAAATTTTTGAATACCAGGTATCACTAAATAAAATGCCAGACACGAAGAAGTGACAAAAAAGTGTCTATCGACGGCACAATATTTTTCGGGGGGGGTGTACAATTCCATTTTATAAACATCTATTAATTATAAGTGTACTTAGTAAAGCGATTAAAAAATTAATGAAATGATTCGCTTGACTTGACTGAAAACCACTTAAATTAAAAAAAAATTAACCACTTGTTGCCGGAGAACCCCGTTTCGAGCACCATGGGTTTCGATTACGGCATCAAAAGAGCTCTACGGGGTTAGCCTCAACGAAATGTGGGAAAGAGTTCCATAAACGGCCACAGCTTGACACCCTTTGCACAAATTTAAGTGTTTTCTAAGTAAACGACTGTTTTTTTCCCTTCCAAATTGAATTTTTATGAACCGTGTTTTGCTTTCTGACGGTTAAGACAGGTCACTGCGGGGAATAATAATTACTGACGTCCGTAGCCTATATGGAACTTTTCCCGAAATGTGCATAACGATAAAGAAAAAAAATTCAAATCTTACGTCTGCAGCTCAGCGTTTGAAGAAATGTAGGCCTACTGACGAGCTGGTCCAAACTTATTGTGTACACACTTGTAATTTATCGGGATTACTACTATGGTCGCACTCGGCAATGTGTACATCTGTAATATTATTAGCGATTCAGCACGGCAATCAGCACGCGACTCGCTCGGCCACGTGGGACACTTCACTACAGACCACCAAATATCACGCCACGTCTCATCACCTGACTCGTGACAACCCCAATGCGTAGTGCACGATGAGGCGACCGCATTGCCGTGCGCGCAAATTTACAAGACTCATTTTTGTACGCATAATAAAAATGCATCTCTTTTTGTTGCCAATATGAAAGAGAAAAACTCGCAATCGCAACACTTAAAACAATAATAAAAACAGCATATAAAAAACGGCCAAATAAAATTTGCTATTGAATAAAGTGTATAGGCATGAACTTCGTTCCATAGGCCTATGCCATGAAGTACTTTCTGAAGAGTTCTCAGGGCTGTTTCAAATAGTATCCGGTAAATGTATAAATATGAATACGTGACATAATTAGTTGGGATACCTACGGGCAATAAACAGGAATACTCCCCCCCCTCCTCCCAAAAAAAAAAGAAACAAAAGATCGAACCAAACCAAGACACGTATCGGGACAGGCCAAGGGGTCCACGATGGGTAAAACGTGGGAGCGTTGCGGACGTCGGACCGGGCCCACAGTTCTGGGGGTAGGGTAAAACTAAAAACCACAGGTGACCAAAACAGAACTATTATAACTAATACTTGCCGGTTGACATTTGAAATATAAGACACAAAATGCAACGGATACAACGATCGACAGGTTGTTTAAAAGGTAGCGCTTGTTTATTGAATTTTTTCCCTCTGTAACATCTACGAGTATCACACCAAACAAGACAGATAAAAACCATGCACGTATGTCAAAATGACGAGCACCGCTCCAAACAATAAAATGACAGGGATATACCGTCGAAAAAGTCAAACTTTGTCTCATCGCACCCCACACTATGCATAAAAACTACTGTTTAGCATTCTATATGCACGTACACGTATACTTTCACCTCAACGTGTTTGTTTTCTCATGAATATCTTATGTTGCGCCCCCTTTTGTTTTAGACAGCATTACAGACCTTCCACAAAGCAAACGGCAAAATTTTTCCTGTTTATAAATTCGTTTTAATCTACTAATTTTTGAATTAAAATTTAAGACGTTTGATGTTTACTTTTTAAAATTACCTTTGTAGTTATAGCAATCACAATATAAAACACACTCATCCATAAAAAAACTTCAATTTCATTCTTTAGAAATACTTATTAAGGAGATACCAATATCATGCATAGCATTATTTCTGAACTAAAAACTGTATTAAAAAGCAATGCAGGTGCTCAATCTTCTACCACGCTCTTAAGTACATGCTATATCTAGATTAATAATGTACTTAGGCAATCAATCTGCATCAAAGCAACACAACTGGCGATACATTAAAAATTCACACAGATTCACACTTGTATTTGGTGTATATATTTTAAATTCAAGATATCCTGAGTAGTATGACGCAAATCAGCTTTTTTTTGGACAAAATTTCAAAGTACTTCACTTGCAAATTTAGCCTGAATCTGGCTAATAGTCCATATGCAGTACAGACTTCTAGTCTAAGATGCTGCCTACAAAATATTTACTTTAAAAAGTGGCAACGGTCAAGAAAGATCCATGGTAAAATTTCATTGTTTGCAAAATAAAATACATTTCAGTTCTGATTCATTACAACCCTAAAATTTGTAAACTTGAAAATGTGAGATGACAACGGACACAGTGCATTAGTGTACACCTAGTGGTAAACGTGTAGAACCTCACTGTTAAAGGGTTATTGAAAGTGCTATTTTAGTTATGCTGAGGTAAACTTATCCCAAAAGATGATGCAACAGGTTTGTAAATGCAACAGAAAAACTGGTGGTGCGTGCACGCAATCATGAGTAGGTGCATGCACACCCAATCCAGTGTGTGTGTGTGTGTAGCAGCATGGGCCTGATAACAAAAGATGTCCACACAGCTGAAAAATGGGTTTAGAGGCCTTTGGGGGTAAGGGTTATCGGTAGCAAAAGGAAGAGGAACACTCAAGGAAGCCAATTACAAAAATCCAAAAAGAGTGTACACTGCATTAAAAAAAAATTTTGCCATTATTGGAGATTTCATAATTACATTATTCATTCATATTTTGTCTTCATTTGATATCAATGAGTGGTGCGATCACACAGTCACAAATTGCATCTTAAATGCAAGATTTTTTTGGCAAATAATAACAAGAACGACGACAATAAAGCAATGACAACCGTGGAGTCCTCTACCAGAAAGTGCGCTACTTGAAAAATCATCTTACTACAAGGCGAGGCATAACACCCAGACACGAGAACAGCAAGTCACTGTAGGAGCCTGATGTTTTTAAGCATTGCACACTATGGCAAGAACAGGAAACCTTATTAGTTAAACTTCAGCTGGCTTAATTTCAATCAAAAAATCTTGTTGGGTAAATAATTCCCTAATTTTTCCCCAATATTTATATAACTGTCTTTGATTATATTCTACTATTTGTAAAGAATAAAACTATTCTTTGGTCAAAAATAAGAATGTAATATATTTCTAAAGCTGCCATGTTCTTATTTCAAATACAAAAAGTGCTATAGTGAAACTGATCAAAATCCTTCAAGTGGAATGCATATGAACAGGTGAATTTCAGTTACAAAAGAAATTCACATTTAACTAATGGCCAAAAAATCGTGCACTTACACAGAGAAAGACAAAACACATAAGAAAAACAAGAGCAAATTGCATACTTTTCAGATCTTATGCCTGTTTGAGAAGATCTGAAATAACTCTTTTTAACTTTCCAGGAAACAGAGCCATCAATTTTGAAACACTTAAATTTTCAAAAGCCATTACAAATCTTACACAATGATTCCTGGAAGACATGCTATGGGCTGCATTTAAATATGAGGAGGAACATATATCTTCCCATTACACGTAACGGTAAGTCCCACATCTGATCCCAATTTTGGTCAATTTTAACCTCCATTAGATTCCTCAACCTCAGCAGTACCCAAGGCAGATTATCTCAACCTAAATAGGATTTGAAGGACTGCATGGTGGACGTAGCAATAAGGGGAAGGTTCATGATAGCAGGTTCATGATAGCAACACGTCTCTCTTGTGAGTGGGGCTCTGAAACTGACCAGTAGACTCAATGTTTCGGACAATATACTGTCGTCAGGAGAAATGGACCCAGCCTGCCAATCAGTAGGAATATGGCCTGATTCCAAGTTCTCGCTAAGGCCAGCAAATAAGATCATGTGATATGAAGCTAAGCTTGAAATCAGATGACCTTGTCCAAGTTATTTGACAAAGGGAACGGGGCCGGATTAATTTTTTTGTGGGGGTGGGCCTAAGCACCAGCACGAACTCAGGGCCAGGCCGATTATCCAATAGGTACAACAGGCACTGTGCTACAAAAGCAAGAGGGAGCTACAAAGAATTTTAGGGATGGACTAAAATAAAGCAGTTGACCATGCAAGTCTCTGTGAAATTATTAGAACATAACTAAGTGTATTGAATGTTTACAGGACCTCTTCCATGAAGTGGCTTAGAACTACTGTACATGTACATGTATGACTAAACCTTCCTATTCCACTGCATACAAGTGTTTTAAAAGTAATGATTTTTTTTCCAGAAATGTGCCAGACATCTGCTCATTAAAATGATTACTTCACCTGGCACTCATGTATAACTGTACATACAAGTGTACAATTTACATGCAAAGGTTGTCATTCTGAAGCACATATTGCCGATCTGAGTTATTAGTTTGGCCTGATTCGCTTAGCAACAGCACCATGCAGCACTGTGAAATTGAATGTCGCCTGCTCCCAGGGTGGAGTAGGGGGCCTGTAAACTCTGGGGCCTAGGGTACTGTTAATGCAACCCTGACTCAAGGCTAGTAATCACTGAAATCTTGCATGTCATGTTTATGCCTAGGCTACTGCTGGCTACTTTAAAACTTTCCAAATGCCACCAATTCAGAGAGAGGTGATAATACATTCAAAAAGTTATGTTGTTAGTGTGTAGGTTTTGGGGTGTCCATTTACAGTAAATTGAAATGCATATGACAAAAATCCCTTCCTGTCTGAGGATAGGTATCCAAAACACAAAACTAATGGGAACTATCAGCAAAGCGTCTGGACAAAAGGCGGCAAAGGAATGATTTACACCATCTGTATAATACTCCTGTGTGGGTGTTCATGTATTTCATGTTCAGGTATGATATTTGACCCTGACAGAGAATCGGAAAAATGTCCCTGCAGACCTCCAAAAGTAGTTTGACTAAGAATAGAATGGAGAAAATAACAAGAAACAACAGGACAACAAATTCCAAGATCCTTTTACCTCTCCTATGATGTGAATTATCAAATTTCTTATCATGTGACATTCTTCAGAGGGAAGGGAACAGTAAAACCAATATCATGCCTTATCACTACGGTGGGTTTTTTGTAGTTTGTATTTTGTAGTTTGTTTTTAAATTTGTTTGTAGTCAGTATGGGCACAGTGCCCAGTGTGCCTGTTGGATAATCTGGCCCTTGTGGGAAGTAATGAAGCATGTTACCATGGCAACCGAAAGCTAACAACCAATGGCAGCAGTAGTCCATGATATGCACATGGCAATGAGTCAGTTGGGCGCTCCAACGGCACAGGCACAATATGATGCATGACGTACATCAGCTGTGAACATCAATACATGTGACTACTGTCAGTCCTAACAATGACCTTTGCGCATTGAACACATTTGAGCTAGCATGACGTCGGGTGCTTTTGTACTTGAATGACCTCACCTTTGGGAAAAACTGAAGTGGCTCATTCCAGCAGCGCAGGCATAAAAATTAAGCATGTCGCGGGTCATTCCAGACAAGCAGAATGAGCGTGCTAGGTTGGCCCTTTCAATGTGGCCAAACGTCAACTCACACGTACACACGCTGAACATATTCATGCTGGTACAACATTAGGTGCGACGCAATGTTTTCATATAACCTTGCCTTTCAAAAATACTGCACTGACTTATTCTTAACACTTATGATCATGTGACCTAACATCCTCCTGAATCAACAGCATTCTGGAATCAGAGGTTGTGACCAGAACTAATAAATTGTGTACATTTACCTTAATTCACTCTGGAAAAAATGTCAAAATTATTGGTCCCCAATAGGGCACATATTGCCACTCAGGCACTTGACTTGCTGCAGAGCACTGCTTGCATAGAGGCATGGTTGATCACCTTCCTGATAGTACGCCCTGTTTAGGTGTGGTTGTAAGCATCATACCACAGTTGACCAGAAGTTCTGAGGGAACTGGAATCAAGAAGATGGACAGAGAGAAAGAGAGGATAATAAGCTTATATCGTCCAACAGTAAAGTCACCAAGTCAAACACCTAGCACCAAGGTTCATATAGAATCAACCTCATCCCCAGCAGTTATTTATTTCCTTCTTGGATCTCTACGGTAACTAACCCCCAGAAAGTTGTAAATGTGAAAGTATTCGCTGTGAATGACGTCCACTGTCCTTGTTAAGCAATCCCTCTTTAAAATGTGAAAAAGCACACTGGCTGGATGGGAGTTTTACTTATTATTGATATAAAAAAATCTGCTTGCTGATATATCACGCCACAAAGAATTGACTGCTTTTATACCAGACACCACAGAGTAAAAAACACTGATGAAGAGCATGGCCTGACACTATTCCTCATTGACAAATGTTTCCAAAGTTGTGGATATGCGAAGAATCCAATACCAGGGTGCAAAGAAGGTAACCATGGTGATACACTGTTCAAACCATAGGGACAAGGTTGACACAGAGCATAAAATCTAACACCGATAGCCATTTTTCCATTCCCTAAATCCCGTATCTTCTTGTTTGAACTAGAAAGTTCCATTTATCAAACAATCGCCGAACAATTACCAATCTCTGGGAGGATACTTCCACAGGCAAACCACACCCAACATAAGTGTTAAGTTATTATCGTACTTTTCCTCAAAACAACAAAGAAAAATGGTGATTCTTCTCCCAAATGCCTAACTAGATACTCAAAACTTCAATCATTCATCTGACTGGAAGGAAATGTGAAAATCATGGACTTACTAGACGATGTCTGCAAATGCACCCAGCAGTGTCTTGGATTGGTACCTCAAGCCGTGTTTCATGCACAGAGCTTTGACGTGGGGCACTATCTTCATGTAGTTGTGCCTCGGCATGGTGGGAAAAAGGCTGTAACCAAAAAACCAAATGGGCTTCAGAAACTAACATCCGGTAACATCCACATATTTGGGAAAATGAAGGTTGAAAAACATTGGCTTATTTCAAAACACTACAAATATTCCAATGTTTCTGATTTGCGAAGAGCATTTTCACAGCAATATTATCCTGACATTGTCAAGCTCTAAATATTACAAACATGTCACATGTATGAGGAAACGACAGTACTACAACTGTAAACTACTCTACAAGGTCTAGTATCCTATGACCATCGGTGTGGCAAAATTATCATAATTCAACCAACTTCAAACTGATCTTAGCACACTCTTTGTACGGATGATACAACTTTCTGTGAACATTGCTTTTGCACGCTATATGCACCAGCATGAGTGGTAATTATAAAGCCATTTGCGAGTTAAATTTGAATAAAATCTGGTACACCAAGTTCTTTAAATTCACGTGAACATAACTACTTGAATTCTCCATACTAAAACCACTGTTGCTATACCTTGTAATTTGGGGCAAGCTTTTGCTTTTTTACATAAAAGACGCCTTGCAACAATACACTGTTCTCAATGGATAAGAACGGCACAAAGGAACCAGTCCACTCCAGAGATGGTGGTCGCTATGCAAAAGCTTGCCCCGAATCATGAGGTATAGCAACAGTGTTTTTAGTCTGGGGAATTCAAATTGTTACGTTTCTGTGCAATCAGATAACACAGTGTACCAGATTTTATTCAAATTGAACTCCCAAGTGGCTTATCATTAGTTATCACTCAAGAGTGAGAGGAACACTGCATAATTTAGTGCGTCTGTGTTGCATATCCGGCCTCATGGTATACGAGACACAGATCCACTACATTATTCCATGTTCTACAAGCGCAAGCGTGATAACGAATTTATCTTCAAGCAAATTTAACACATACTGAACATGTTATATTGACCTCAGCGCACAAACGCCCACTCTTGAATTTACAGTAAATTTTGCAGATTTATGTTTGCTCTCAGGGTCTAAATAGCACAAAGCGTGGGGTCAGAACAGCGCATTACACAGTGTTTGATATGAACCATGCAATACATTATTATACTACTTGTTGGCATGGATTGACTAATCAGAATTGAGAATTTGAGTTTGCTTGAAGATAAATAGTAGTAGTACAGAGTACGTAATAGTCCCTACTTCTCGGCTTCAAGTAAAATTTAAGTAAGTTGGGTTTTTCTTGGGCACATGAGGTCCCCTTATTAACCCTGCCACACTTCTCTGCTACATGACATGATGATGGAGGTGTGGCTTTCAAGAATACTCAGTGAGCACAAAGAGTTAAGACTGCCAGTTCCAAGTGAGAATTGAGTGTGAGAATAAATGTTGCCATAGCGCTGGACACAAAAAATACATACGGCATCATCGCAACCATAACAACCAATCAAGTTATCCGTTCTTTACCAATTATGAGCTTACATATAAGCACAAGTTTCTATTAGTCAATAAAGACAGGATATAAAAGTGCATGTAAAGAGAAAGATATTTCATTTACAGAGCAAAAAAGTTTGAGTCTTGAAGTTTCAATCCTAGCAAAATGTTTCAATAGACAGCAAGCAGTTTTGCTGGAATTGATGTATTTTTATATTGAATTTACTTTTTCTGCCATGAGACATTTTTTATGGGCATGAAAGCATAAGAATAACATGAAATTAGTAAATCTCATACTCAATGTTAGAGTCGGCAGCCATGAAGGAAAAAGATTTCTTACTGGTGTTCGATCTGATAGTTAAGGTGGCCAGTAAACCAGTCATTGAAGAAGGAGGGCTGAACATTGCATGTGGCTTGTACTTGCAACGTCAACCAGTCCCGACGGTGGTCAGTATCTACCTCCATGGGGATGTGATTCATCTGGGTCACCCAGACAAACCAGTGACTCTCCAGGAACCTGAAAAGGTGGAAGGAAATGGTTGGAGATTTTGCATAGGTTTCAACCAGTCACCCTTCATCTACCTGGTGAGATAAGTGATACAGCATGGTTTGAGGATGGATAGTCACTGTCAGCTCCAAAAGGTACTGAAGTCCACCTTGCGAGCTAGTTTGTCAACTTTCAATCCGCTCTGAGCAGGAACAAAAGAGGATGTGCTTTGAAATGAAATTTGACAGTCCTTTGGTACTCACGCACTGCACAGGTGAACAAGTTAAGTGGGCTTGACGTGGAGCATGCTGAGTATGCGCGATGATTTCAGTCTAGGAAGTGTGGTCTTTCCGTGCACACCGATGTGAACTAGAACCCAGTCATATATACCAAGGTGCAAACATACGCATACAGACTGGCAATGAGGTCACTAATGTACGTTTATGCACCCTAAAGGAATGTAGTTGACTAGGGCCGTGTTCATTAGTAGGCCTACAATACAAATATGCCAGTCTTGGTGTACCCTGTATTCCTTTATTGCTGGTGAAATGCGTGCATATGCAAAGTATTGTGCAACTGAATGTGCCGTAGAAGAGGGTTCTAGTTCCTGAGGCGGTAGGCCGAGGGAAATATTTCCCCTTCCCTTTAGCACACAAACTGACATAAAAAGATTCATTGCCAACATGCTTAAAAGCACACACTACTTGCTAGCCCCCGACCGCAGCATATCAGGCTGCAATGTTCTGATCACACTCGTACCTACTGTCTCCATGGCATAACCATCTCATCTTGCATGAGAAATTACAGATCACAGATTTGGTTTCCACTGCCCCCCTAAAGTTGTGTACCTACATCCATTTTACAGACCCCATTTTACCTACAACTTGTATGAGGGGCCAAAGTTGGCAGAAATATGACTTCCCCCGCCCTTGAAATTCATTCAAAACAGACACGATTCCATTAGAATTCAATACGGCTGTATTTTCATTTAGTATTAAATAGTACAGGTATCATTATCTAGTGTTCTGATAGCTGATGGGATTTTAATGCTTTGTGGATCACTCTTTGACTTTTGTACTGAGGGCCAGCCATAGTTTTAGCAGCCACTTGTAGGAAAAAAAACCCACAATTGTAATGCCAAAAGAGCAGACTCTATTTATCCCCAAATTAAGAACAGCAAATCTTCATATGCACATGTGCAGTCCTACAAAACTGGACTGGTTTATCTATACCTGACAAACATGTACAAGCCAAAGGCACTCAGACCACCCAGCAGAGGTCCGTAGGTTGCGAAGAACCGGACAAAGAAGATGACCGTCCAAGCAAGATCCTTGGGAAAGAGAAATCAATTTGTTTACAAGCAGTCTAAACAGCTCCGTCTGTCCAGAAATAAAAATGTCAGTGAAAAGTGAATCTGAAAGGCCTTTTCACAAGAAAGCGCATTTTGTGTTTAACAGTCGGTAGGATACTTACAGTCCAGACCTTCTTCGTAAAGATGTGGTACATATTCTCCACGTGGAAATAAATGGGGAGCAACAACGGTGGACCGACTGCAGAAAACATAATAAACCACTTTACATATCAAAGAGTATTTGGTCAAACAGATCAAAAAAGGCTGTTACCTTACTGTGCCTTTTATTCTTTACAACAATATAAAGATTGATGTCTTTAACTTGGACAACTTTGAACTGATGGTTGCAAGTAACACATTTAATAAGGGAATAAATATTTGCTTGGCCAGTCTTAAATGTACATTTAAGACTGGTTCAGGAGAATGGACCCGACTAATACCCGAGCTGCAGGTCGACCAAGCATATATTTATTCCCATTCACAAATGCCGTTTTAGTCAGAGTCAAAAGAGGTCAATATATGATAAATTTCCAAGCATTTTGTTTAAGAATTCTACTTTCATTTTGCCGCACACCCCCATCCATGTTATGGTATATTCTTTGTGCAAGTAATCCAGTAGAATCTCCACAGACTTGGTGCGCGTGCCACAGCACGCAGAGACTTTTGAACAATAGGAATGGATTAAACCGTCTCGTATCCATGTGCCAGCGCAATTTTAAGCAGAAGGCATAATAACATCGCAGCGGGCAATATCAAATTTCAATACATGGTCATGTTGCACGTTGCTGAATGGATGCTTGTTTCATGTGTCTACAAGGGGACAGTATAGACTTGTTTTCCAACTTAATTATTCAATAGACTAAATAATCAAACTAAGCTTGCAAATTACACAATACTTAAAAGGTCCAACTTGAAACAAAGTTCAGTCTTCTTTGAGAGTAAAGACAAGACCCAAAATTAACTCCAAAACTGCACAGAATTCAAACAAAGATTAGTATGGTAGCTTGGGTGAAATAAAGGTCCAGGAATTGCTTGATGAAAATTTATTGCCATTTCAAATTTAAGCTCTGATCAAAATTTGAAGTATTTTTCAAAAATGACCAAGAAATTGAACATATTTAAAATGGTTTAATAGTTTGTTTCATATGTTTGAAACACTGTTTCACAGGAATTTTAAAAACAAAGCTGCTTCCATAGGGATGTGTGCAATTCACAGCCAATGTTAAGAATTCTGATATGACCATATAAAGACATACACGGTCAACTGCATGATGTGGAAAGTGACCACCAGTCTAAAATTAGAAGTTCTGATTTGCATTTTTCTGATGGATTGGTTGACTTGTTTTAACTTCAGTTTCCCTGTGGAAAGAAATTTTAAAAATCCAGACAACCTCAAAAAAGGTAGGAGGGAAGCTAAACATATTGTGTACTGCAACTTAGACCAAAGAAATACTGAGTCAAATGCTCCCGGGGAGGTATCCATTGGGTAGCTTACTTAGGAAGAAGTAGCCCTGTTGGTAGTTGTAGGGCATGAAGCCTCTCTTCAGGCTTGCCCACTTGATGGGCATTTTGTCTCCAAAGAGGAACAGGTAAGGCATGGTGATGTCAGGGTCCTTCTTGACCACATTAGGCTTGGCGTGATGCTGGAAGTGACGGTAGTTCCACCAATGAGCAGAGGCAGCCTTTAGAGAAGAAGACACCCATGGCGCAAACAATCAATTTCCCTACGGCTGAGGGGCCTACAATCCGCTCTTTTCAGATAATGTCACAATGCATTTTGTTTCTTTGTGCTGAGCCTTTGAAAAATTTTCCAGACTAGCTTACAGTCATGTAGACTCCAATTTTGGGGGGAAATTTGACACAGCTGCAATATGGCTGTTTTTCCTAGACAGAGGTTGACATGCTCAAGGCACACGGGCCCGACATGCATAAGGCTGTGCTCCACAGGCAAACTGACCATAACAAGAAGTTGAGACTGAATTGAAACTTCAAAGCTGTGATCATATTGAATATTTTCACATGCAAGCAATATTTCAAGAAAGATTAGGCATGGTACGGCCCCAACTTCCCTTGCCTCCCAGCTGTGCGATGGTCCGGAAAAGCTAAGTTCTATTTTCACCCATGCAGTGCCACATAGCAAATAATAGTCATTAAAGTTTGGATTGAAATGATGATTTCATTTCCAACTGGTAATTCTGACAGTTTTGCCAAGACAAAGTCTTGCACTCCTAATCTTCTCACTGTCAACACAGTGCACTTTTGACAATGCACAAACACCTGAGAAGATAAATGAGTTCACGCAGGGGGGGGCTTTGGCCAAGCCACAGCAATTTCTACACATAGTACCAAGTGATGTACATGTACTCATTCCATTGCGTTTGTATGAACACACTAAGGATCCAACTAATCTGTGGAGGTTTAGCATTTTTGAAGCCCCAAAGCATCCTTGTGTTATGGCCATACCTCATTTCTCAATCTGATCTATGTCATTCTTAAGACCTTTTCCTGGCAATGATAAGCAGCTAATTCTTGGAAATTTCAACTAAAGTCAGACAAATTTTTTCTTTCTCTTTCGTCCATTGATTAAAGAGAGTTTTTCAAAGATAGCCACTTGTAGATAGCATTATTTGACAACAAAATAGCCCCAAAACACTATTTTTGGCCTTAAAAAAGATCACTTTTAAGTGGGAAAGAACAGATGCCAATTCAAGAGTAATTACAGTATGCGGCATGCAAAAATGACAGTTATCCCAAAACGGAGATATCTTGATTAACAACAGAGATATCTCTACTGTCAACAGAGATACCTCTATTTCTCAAAGTGCAAAGTGAACATTTAATTGTGAAATACAGATATTCACGATTTAATGTTAACTTTGCACCTCTAGAAATACAGATGTCTAATACGGAAATCTCTATTTTCAATGAGATATCTCTATTTCACGATTAAATGTCAACTTTGTACCTCTAAAAATGGCATAAAATGTCAACTTTTCATGCTGTGAGAGGCATATCTACAAGATTTGTATGGCATTTCATATAACATCTCATACATATTGATGACCGAGAGCTAAACTCTCACTGGTCCCATCATCCTTATGTGTGAGTTGGTATTTTTGCTGTTTACCAGGCACGGACAGGCCAGTACAGAACTTTTCCCTGGGAACAGTTCCAGATTGCCTGGGTGCTGAATGCTATGCTACATGCACACTACATGTACATATGTGAATGACCAGATGGAAGCACACGTGCTGCCTTTCCCTTGCCCCTGAAAATTTAATACCTACTGAATACGTCTGAGGTATGATAAGCAAATTCAACGTAGCCAAACAAACCATGCTGTGTTTATATATCATGCCATTTTTTTTCTTTACTCTAAGGCAATGCCACAGAGTGATATTTCCTGCAGGTCAGGGTACCACAGGTTTACAGGTCGTCTGGCGGGAACTGGTTTCGGCTAAAACTTGAAATTCGGTTTTTAGTTTCAGCCATAATCACCCAGTACCAAATATGAACCAAAATGAATAGGGGTGGGATTTAATCCAGTGAGTGCCGTGACATGGAATGACCCAGCAGCTATTACATTGGGCCCTGGATTCACAGGGGATTCTGAAGTCTGCTGACCTTACCTTCAGACCTCCAATGACAAAGTAATGCAGCCAATGGTTCCAGCGGGATTGACGAAAGACCGATAGATGACCCAGGTCATGCTGCAACCATCCAGCTTGGGCCTGGGGTCAATCACAACACTAAATCATTTGAAACGCACACATCATGCAACATGACTAGTAGGCTTACAAGGCTTATTCAGTTACTTGATTAATCAATTTGTGTGTGAATTTGTCAGTTACCTTGTTTTTACTACAAGTATGTCAATAATGATTCCATGCAAACAATCGATATCAAACTACTCAGTAACTTCTGTTTTTTATATTGGACTGAACATAAGTCCTGGCTAACAAGTCAATATCACAGCCACAGTAATGTTATTACCCACAGTCAAGCATCTATCTAGGCATATACTAAAAGGCCAGTCAGGCCATCTCATGAATTCACTGCTTGTGTTTTATGGAATGTATGCATATTGCTGGAGCGGGTTAACTATCCAGCTTATAATTGAAGGGTAGGGAATCACCTGTGAAATCGTGAGCAACACAGCTGTGAACAAATAAGGCAGCCATCCTGTTCCATAATACCACAACACCAGCCAACCCAGAACCTCAAGGGCAAGAATGTGGCCTAGGTGGGCAGCGTAGAACCAGAGGTTAGGGGTGAAGAGACCCATCTCCTCCGCCTGGGTTCGAAGGTCACGCATATCAGTCACGATGCTTGCCTGGGTGTTATAGGTGATGGAGACTACGATTAGCTTAAGGCCGACAATGGATGGGTTAAAGGTCATCGAGGAAGTACATGTATGTGAGAATATACATGTAGTTGGTGATGTCGGCAAGTATTAAGTCTTAGAAATTGAAGAAAATATGCAGTTCTGCTTAAATTGCTTACAATTTCTCTAAAAACTTTAAAGACAGTTGGTCAACACGGAAGGATATCTGCTGAAAATGTGCTGGTGGCAAGTGGCTCACTCCCACTGCGTGATTGTTATGTGCCATATCAAGTCAGGCTACCTTCAACACGCTCCACCTGAGATTTGCTTGAGAAAAATCCTAAAAACTACCGCTACCTTAACATACGAGTACCAAACAAAGGAAAATAAAGTTTCAGAGTGTTATCTGCCATAGTATTTTTGTTACAGCCTCTGAACACTGAGGCTAGGAGCACGTTGCTTTGGTTTTGGTAGCATCTTTGAAGGCCTGTACGTATCTTCTTTTTTAACCCTAACAGTACCGGGTGTTGTTTGGCTTAGACTACTCAGGACTACAAAATACTACATAACACTCTAAGCCTGAAGGACCTAGCGCTACAAATTACTACTTTTGGCTAGGTTTATTCCACTGTTACTCGTAGAGGACAATGAAACCATGCATTCATAGTGCCACAGCACTGTATGGTACATTGTCTTCTCTGTTGTGTTTTATGGCTTCAGAGAATAATAATGTCATATCCTCTTACAAGCGACAGGGCTGAGTACTATATTTTACTACTAAGTAGTACTTTGTAGCATTCGGGACTGTTAGGGTTAATGGTAAAAGTCTGAATGTTGGTGTGAAGGATGATCCTTGTAGTTACATGTACTTTAAAATAATATAATAATTCCTGCTACAACTGTATCCTTCATGAGGTATGTCAAGGTACTAGTGTGTTTAAAAATTTGTTTTCCGGCAAATCTGAGTCTGGTGATATAAGACTGACTTTCTTGTAAATTTTGCTGTGGGAAATCGTCACAATCAGAGGTTGATAAGTTAGACCTGTGGCCACTGGTTACCACAACCAAAGGAACACTAATGATCAGTCCATTGATTTTCCTTTTGTAATCAAGCAAATCCTGTGTCAAACAGCACATTTTGAATATAATGGACTCTGAACTTCCTTCACTGTGAATTAAACAACTAAAACATGCCTTACATGTATATCTGGGAACATAGGTAATTTAATATCCAACGATCTTGACAAAACACTCCCCCAAATAGTGAACAGAACAGAACATAGATGAATAGGATATTGTAGAAAGGATAACATTTCAGGACTGCAAATGTCAACATTATATGCTTTTTTCCTTGAATCGTCTTAATTTTGTCCAACTCACAAACCGCACGACCACAAGTGCCAAAGTCACTTGAAGAAAGAAGTAATTAATTACATGGCTTGTAATTTGAGACGTGTTGCTGGAAAGTCACTTCCATCTTAAAGGTCAAGAAAGTTGCTAGGGGTATTGAGTACAAACCTTGACTGTGTCATTCGGTGACAATGATCCGATACGGAGAGGTTTGAGGAACTTCCTGACGATTTTCTTGTCAGGATGAAAGGCAACAAAGGGATCCTAAAGGTGACAGGAAATTGGAGATGACACTATTCAAAGTAGACTGAATTGAAGTCAGTTGTCACTTGTGCAAGGCTTTTTGATGCCTTAGTCAAAGGGATTTAGAAGAAATACAGGGATTTCTGTAAATTGAACATTTCTAAAGATAAGTTCTACTTTCATTTTTTTGAGGATTACTTTTTGGGTCTGACCCATCTGTCATTTTTTTTTCCATTATAATACAAGTATAACTGTATGCTGATATTTCTAATGACAAAACAGTAAAATGAAAGCAAAATGGTTTACTTCTGGACGCTAAAAGCCATAGATTAATTGTTTAATGTACGTTCTTCAACAATAGTTGGCAATGTTTGCAAGGCAAATTTGTACAAGGCAGGTCAAAGCCTCAAGTCAAAGTGTAACTGGAGTCTAATTCCAGTCTTTGTGACCAATTCCACAACACTGCCAATAAGCCACTTGCGAGTTAAATTTGAGTAAAATCTGGTACACTGTGTTATCCCATTGCACAGAAATGTAACAATTTAATTTCCCCAGACTAAGACACTGTTGCTATACCTCGTGATTCGGGGCAAGCTTTTGCACAGCGACCACCATCTCTGGAATGGACTGGTTCCTTTGTGCTGTTCTTATCCATTGAGAACAATGTATTGTGGCAAGGCGTCTCTTATGTTACTAAGCAAAAGCTTGCCCTGAATCACGAGGTATACCGCTAGCAACAGTGGTTTTAGTATGGAGAATTCAAGTTGTTACATGTATGTTCACGTGAATTTAAAGAACTCAGTGTACCAGAGTTTATTCAAATTTAACTCGCAAATGGCTTATTGTAGCCAACAATTCTTGTTGGTGACCAATCCCGTTTTTAACCATTTGGCCATTGTGGCATGGTTTCTGTTATTGCCACTTGTTTGATGAGGCCTCCAAGGCAATCAAAGTCACCGGCCAATAACGGGCAACATACATGTAACACAACACTGGACTTGTGATATTCATCACAATTTAATGGCAACTTCATTTACACATGGCAATTATGGCAGTCTTTAGCTGGGGGAAGGGAAGAGATTCACCCCATGGCTGTGAGGAGGTCTCACCACTTGAAAATCAGACCTTAATGTTAGGCCACCAGGCTGGCACCTGTGAGCTGTATCATACATGTATGTGACCCGCTCTGCAAAAAAGGGTATTAAGTCACGCTGTGCCAAAACACGTAATGACCTGTTCTATTTGAAGAGGGCAAAATTTCTTCAAAAATGTGGTGCTGTGTTTTTTCCTTTAATAGCTTCTATAATATTTATATTTTCAGAATTTGTGACTACAAACACTCATACTGAGGATCAAAGATGAAAAATTGATCATTCAGTAAGAAATCCTGTAAAGCATTGTGTTTCCAAGCGCTACACTTTATGAGCTTTTTCTAGAATGGTGCTTTTATTGAATACGAAAATGTGGATATACAAATGTCCATATATCTCCAGAACGCAGTGCACTACAGGGGGTCATTCATGTATCAAATTGTAACTTTTGATGTACAGAATCCAGCCATATCACAAGCTTGTAACCTGAATCTGGCGACTTATTACCCATTTTTCTAGAGTAAGTCACATAGCACTGCTCAATGTTTACAATGACCTGCAATGAAGCTTGTTAAAGTCTACTTACAGTGGCATCTTCCCCAGCGTAGTGGGACAGCACCTTGAGTCCCCCTGGGTGTCTCTTCACCCACTGGGAGACATCATACACTCCATCCTCAATCACAACCCACTTGTCTGTCCGAGTGCTGTGCTTTTTCACTTCATCCCATGAGTAGTAACCGTGTTTATTGACCTCTGACACACCTTGACCTTGATGACCTTTACCCATGATGTCAATTGCCTTTGATACAGGCACACATACCTAAATTTACCTACACACATAAGGAATACAACAACAAAAATTTTGACAAAGGTTTAAATTCATTAGGAGAAAAATCCCAGTACAGAGTACATGTAGGTGGAGAACTATTTTGAACTATTTGATGAATTGAAAAACACATTTTTGGGTTTTGAATATACTCGTACATTATGTATGTAGAATTTGCAAATCATAAAAACTAAATGGAACAAAAAACCTCTTACAATAGCAAAACAAGCAGGTTCATTTTCAGAGGGGGGGTGTTAATAAACTGCATCAAACAGACCCTACTGACAGGGATTTGCTTGGAATTTGCTTGTTTTTGTCCTTTTTAATATTTAACAGGTGTTCCAGTGTACAAAGCCACCATCTAGACACAATCCTGCATTCAAACTCTCTTGCCTGGTTACACATTTCAAACAATCTTTTCTTGACTATTTTGGGTATTGTGTATACTGAAACACAGAAGTGAACACCGAGCTGGCAGGACCTTGTGTTTGAACAGCCGGTTTCTATGAATAAAGGGAACCAATGCTAGCCCATTACATTTATACCTTAATGGTTATACAACTTCTGCATCTGTGCTGTACAAAATGCCCTATTGCACTATCACAGTTTATTCAACTCATCTGGTTTAATCAAATGTTTTCTTTGCGTAAATGTACACTGTACATAAACTGCATGTGTTCACACCACAGAGCTATATTTAATTACTAAAGCGCTGACTATTCATTCTCCGCATGGAGCAAATTTGACACCATCCTGGGTGCAGACATTTTCAATCCATGTGCGTGCTTTTAGAACATTCGAAATCCTATCTAATGTGTCCAATTAGGTACTCTAAATGCAACACGCATTGGGAATTGGTAAAATCTACTTAAAAAAGTCACAGCCAAATTATCTACAGACCATACACGCATGCGTTGTTTACTCAGAGCAAGATGAAATGCTCATTTATTGACTGTAAATGCTTAATGTACAGCGTGTACGTACATGCACATAATGGTGCACAAATTTACGCCACGTAACTGTATATTTTTTATAAGCTTTTGAGAAGAGGAATAGAAAATCAAAGGTAAATTGGCTTTGCTCCTAACCACATCGCCCCATTGCCACTTCCCCCCATTTCTACTTTGCCCCTAACCACATCGCCCCATAGCCACTTCCCCCCATTTCCACTTTGCCCCTAACCACATCGCCCCATTGCCACTTCCCCCATTTCCACTTTGCTCCTAACCACATCGCCCCATTGCCACTTCGCCCTGATGTACATGTAAACTTTAACGTCTATGGGTTTAGTTTTAACCTAAGAGTACTGCTGAAGGATACAATGTCAACAGTTTATCTGCCCAGCCAAACTAAAGATTCAAATTCAGGCAGTTTGCTAAAGAAAATGTTACAATAAACATGATCATCCTATCATTATGGAGTCAAGTCATGCGGCCAGGCAATAAGGCCTAAATGTAGTGAAATCATCGGCGCTATAAGGAGTGAAGTTATGCTGAAAATGTACTGACTGTACACAGTATGTGCCTAGTTTCACCAAAATATAATCATTGAAAGTTTAGGGTTGCTATGTGATTCTTAAGTGATTATAATTACTAAAGGAAGATGAAAGGAGAGACGCATTTTATTCTGTCTTCTAAAGTCAACTTTGTTTGGAAACAGAGTCACAAGGAAGGCCTAGTGGCTCAAACGAAAGGATTAAAATGGAAGAGAATACGGAGCCATGGCAGCCTACATATAGGGGATCACTAGAAGACTACAGGAGAAACTTAAATGACAATTTTAAGAAATGATATCTTTTCTTTCATTATTCCAATGCTATTATCAAATCCATTGTCACGTGGTGTCAATCAATGACACAAGAAAGACGCCTTGTTTGTCTTTGTGCCAGAATTTCCTGGGGAGAAGCGGCAATGGGGCAAAGTGGGGGCAGGGCTATGTGGGGATGGGACGAAGTGGGGATGGGGCAAAATGACTATGGGGTGAGGTGGTTAGAGGCGAAGTGACATGGGGTGAAGTGGAAACGGGGCAAAGTGACCAACACCCCTCAGAACAGAATTCATGGAATTGAATCGTATGTTCGTCAATTTGCTCATGAATGTAATCTTATGAGGTGTAGGTGCATGGTCTATTTCTGGGAAGAACGTGGGAATTATTGGTCCCTACATCAAAGAAACAGTAATTGCTGCCACTTCCCCTTAACCATGCCGTAGGCCTACATGTATTTCATTTGATTGACTGGTCTACAATATAAACCATGATGTACATCATGATGGGCCAAGCCCAGCGGACATTGGCTACAATGCACTGCGACTAACATCCAAGATGTAAAGTCTTCCTACCAAAGCGAAATTTGTTTCAACTTTTCTTTCTCATATTTTTACCTGGCATAGGCAGCTCAAACATCATTTACAAATGCCTTGTATCCCAAATTCCATAAATGCTGTGTTGAAATTTCTAACTACACCCGTTGACGACGTATTTTGCAGGAAATTTAGCACAACTCCACTCTTTCCGTCGTGCACGATCTACCTTCGCCCAGTAGTAAGTTGTACATGCGCGAAATGCATAGCAACTGACCACCCATTACACATGCACGGAGGAGCCTTGGGAGTGAATAAGTTACAGATAACTGACAAAATGTGGGTCGCCGGGCCTTAAAGTCAATGAAAATTTGTGGTTTTGGGGCTGATTTTTCTCTATTTGTGTGTTTTGAGTACAGCACCATGTCCACACATGCGTAAGGGGCAGTCAGTTGCTATGCATTTTGCGCTTGTGCAAATGTATACAAGACGAATATAGCTTATTCACAACGGAAAATGTGAAGTTGCGCTAAATTTCCTGCAAAATATGTCATATGTGGGCGTATTTACTAAATTGAGTCATTTCAACACAGCATTTATGGAATTCGGGATACAAGGCACTTGTGAATGACATTTGAGCTGCCTCCACCAGGTAAAACTAAAAATGTGACAACAAAGTTTGAAAAAATTTTGCATTGTACGAGCATGACGAGGACTACATAGGCCTACCCTGGATGTCAGTGGTAGTGTAATGAGAATGTTAAATGAAGACAACGTCCAAACCTGCCAACCTGGCCCTGGGCTAATGTAGGACCTAACGTTAGGCCTAAAATAGGCTGAGTAACTTTTTTAAAATATGGACATGGTCAGGCGATAGTACCACCCGACCATGTCGAAATGTTTAAAAAGGCGATTTGAATTTGTAGATGTAGTAGGGCCAGCTCTACTAAGTGGAGCATTAGTACTGTTCCCCTTTTTCGATTTTGGACGGGAGTATGACGATCCCGTCCAAAATTGAAAAAGATGAATACTCACGCTCCACTTACAGGTAGTAGAGCTAATGTAGAACATGATGATGTACGCCTAGGTCCAAGTTAGGCCTAGGCCTACTCGGACCATGGAGGAAGGTCCATGCTCGGACTAAGCCTAACCATGGAGGTGTGATTCTACCTCGATGGCCTAACTCAGTAACTGACATGACTGACAAAGCACTACTGCCACTAGGCATGCTAGGACTGGGCCGGGCCTCCTTACCTCCAAAAATTTTTCTTCTGTATCCAATCGCTTCCAGGAGAACCAGAAATGCTAGATTACAGCACGGCCATGGGCGGTAGAGGTGCACGTATTTATTAATCAGACAATGACATGCACTGAGCTCATACTATGTCAAAGAGCAGGGCGTATCTAGGGAAACGGAAAAGGAGGCCATTATCGGAACAGCACTACTTCCTTGGCGCTTTTTGTTAGAACACATGATGGCGCCCTGCGGCTTGTTCACACCAAGGCTGCGTCCAGTCTGTATCTGCAAGTGTTGTCCAGCAATTATGGAGGACGAAAAGTGGCCATCTGCTTTTCTGCTATCAAAGTAGTAGAAAAGCTGGTAACATGCAATTTTGACTTTTCTACTTTTCTGCCACCTCAAAAAGCAGAACGAGCATTGTTTGGTTAGGCCTATGCATTTTTCTATTTTTCTGCTTTTCTGCTTCAAAAAAGGCAGGTTTTACTTTTTCTTTGTTCGCTTACGGCCAAAAAGCGGCCATCTGCTTTTCTCCTTTTGAACAGGCAGAAAAGAGGATCGAACGTTTGACAACAACCGTGAATTCTACTTTTTTGCTTTTTTGATACCGGAAGAGCAATGTTACATTGGCGGCCGAAAAGTGGCCATCTGCTTTTCTGCCTTCCAAGGGTCGTGAACGGGGTCGTGAACCTCAGGTTATGACCGTTTCCTTTCTTGGGGATTGAAGACGTATAAACCAATAATCACAGTCCACCTATCTTTTATAATGAAAGATTCACATGTTTTCCTTGGACCAAGCAAGCTTGTGTGTCTATACCTGTAAAACTGTGTTTCCTTTGAGATGCTGGTTTCTCTGCCTCACAGGGACAATGATACTGCCGTATGGCATTGTTCCGCAGAAAACATGTTTGAGCAGTGGTTTCTATACATCTTCATTCCCCAGAACGGAAACGGTGGTAACCTACAGGTTCATGGCCCCATTCACGGCCCACTGAGGACAGAAAAGATGGTCACTTTTCGGCCACCTATGTAAAATCTGCTTCTCCGGTATCACAAAAGCAGAAAAGATGAATTCACGGTTGTCGTCAAAACGTTCAATCCACTTTCCTGCTTGTTTGATATGTAAAAAGCAGATGGCCAATTTTCGGCCGCCATCAAAAAGAGGAAAGTAAAACTACATTTGTAGAAGCAGGAAAGTGGACAAATGCATTACAATAAAATGGCCATTCTGCTTTTGAGGTAGCAGAAAAGTGGAAAAGTCAAAATTGCATGTTTCAAAGACGTAGAATCCGTAATTGTCTACTATTCTGATGGCAGAAAAGCAGATGGCCACTTTTCGTACTCAATACCAGCATGCTACCTGTCACAGTGGCAGTACTAGGGCACGGTACGTACCTGCCAGTGGCGCAGTGTGGAATTTGAAATGCAACTTATTGTGCATGCCACTGAAGACAGCTATTGCATATGAGACTATGGAGCAGTAGCACTACGGTGCACATGAGGGGTAGCCTACTTGGCAGTTCGTCCACACTTTCCGAATTTAAATTGGTAAACAGGAAGGTAACGAAATCGTAGTGTAACTAATATAAAACAAACCACGCGCAAGCAATTGCCTAAATTTGTGCCGGATATGGGAGGGATTAGTACCACCCATGACACCAGTGGCATATCCCGCGGGGGGTAATTGAAGTAATCTTTATATTTTTTATCAAATATTAGGACCAAAAACCTAAGAAAACAACATCACGAAAAAAAGCTAAGATGTCGAGATCGTTAGTAAAGCTTTTGATAATTTTTTTACCCCCAACCATCATGTTAAATGAGCCAAAGCCGTATTCGCTTTTAAACTCCCCCCCCACACACACACATACCAAAAGCTGGATACGCCACGTGACAAGAAAGACCGAAGACTCACGGAAGTTTATCCCGACAGCAATATTCATATTCATAACCAAGGGCGGATGCGGGGGGGGGCAATGGGGCCATTTGGGTCTGGGTCCGGCCTTGGCCTTGACATAACTGTCTGGGGACATGTACATGTGCTTCTTTAATGGTAAATTGTTTTACTGCCAGTCTTGAGAGGAGATTGGTCATTACGCTTCGCTGAAGCTTGCTCTGTTGAATTTTCCGACTTCCTTTGAAACAAAAAATCCTCTTGCCACTAATGTAGCCTTTATTCAAGTCTGGTTACCCCATACTCGCTTATCGACATGTATAAGCGCATGCTGATGCCACAGATGTAAGCCCATAATATGCTATGGTTTGTTCGAGCAAGCATGCTATTCTGTAATATAGGTCAGAAAAAATCATTGAAAAATTTGGAATAACAGGGTCGCAACTGTCGAAATTGCAAACAAAGTGCATACAATCTTGTCCTTGCTCTATGATACAACTAAAAAAATGGAAAACGAAAACAAGGAAATTGACCCAAGCCAGTGCCTGCATCCGTTTCACGAAAAATGCATGATTGCTTAGTTTCTAAAACAGAAGTTTTGTTCTGTGCTGCATCGTGACATATGTAATACAGGGTCATATACGTTGATACTATGCTCGTGTACACGCTTGACAAGGTAGATAACACCAAATTGTAGGACTACAGAAAGTTGAAATCTATTCCACTCAGCAACCTAATTAGTTTTCAGGCATGCCATTCATTGCGAATTGTCGTGTGGAGATTTGACAGTCAGTGGCTGTTCACTTTGTGAGACCTGCCCCGCTGATGTTTGGGAGGCAAATGGATCGATGCAGAGCAATTGCCGCACTGATCAATACAACCGGTACGGAATTATACGAGAACCCTGTCGTACAGTATGCCATGTGCTGTTAATACTATAGGCACGGTGTCAGCAACAGTATCGCGTGTGTTTACCCTCATGGGTATGTGAATTATGACCGCCTCTGTTGAATTGGTGCACACATAGCCTAGCAAATCCCGAAAGGTTAGGAATGTTGGGAGTATGAGCTACATTAGGTTAAAGGAGAATGACGAAAAATGTCGTATCACAAATTAATGGCTGCCGGTGTTGTCGGATTTGGTTTTTGATGTGTTGATATAACATTGTCGATGCTATGATCCAGGGTAAACTCCAGAGCCAGGATGTTGATATGGGGGGGGGCGGCATTGAGCATGATTATGAACGGAGCTCCTGGGGGTTTTTATGCGAACTTCAGGCTTCTATATGACCTCAGGGCATGAGAAGCATTAACCTTCCCATGCTGAAACTGTCTGAGTGGAACTGCTGGAAAAGTTTCTGAGTGACACCATGCAAATATCCTTATCTTTATCTATATTCGTGAAAAAGCTGAAACTTAATTTCTCAACTCTTATAATCTTTGATATTTGGTACTCCTTGTCATGTTCTTGTCCGTGCATTAGTCCATGATCTGTCACTTGTAACGATATAGGCCCCCCTATTTGTCCTCAGGCTGGAGAACAAAAAGCTATGCTTCGCGCTATAAATAACGCGATTTAGTTACATGTTTTCTTGATTTATAAGTAGACCCCATTCCTGTTTAATACACATGCAGTCATCTGTTTATTGTTTTTTTTTAATTGTGTAAGAAACGTTTAATAATTGGCTAAAAATATTACAGGTGGCCATTGCAGTTCCTTTTTTTCATTTTTGTATTGATTGGCAAAAGATTAGAAACCTACAGGAATCACGAAAAATTATAGTAATTGGAGACTTCTACACAAAAGTCTTTAGACCTAACAGAAGAAAAAAACATGGAAGGTTGAGAAGTAGATAAGCAGCCAGCAGATAATATGATAAATTAATGTTAAAATATGGGTTCTGGTTATTATTGCAATTAATCCTGTAGTCAATGTCATCGGCGCACTTACATGTACTTTTACTGGGGTCACACGGGTGGAGACACTGCCGGATCGGGGTGGGGGACAGAGTATGGTCCTCAGGGAAATTTTTGGTTCTGCTGTTGAAAAAGATGGGGAAAGGTCATACGGGGTTGACTATTCCATTTCTTTTCCTCCCCAAAGCGTGTAAACAACTGCGAAATTTTGGCTCACTCCTCACAGAGGTCCGGCAGAAAAAGTTACATAAAGAACCCCTCCCCGAAGATTTGTTCCAGATCTGCCGTCGGATGGAGAACTTTTATCTAATAAACCAAAATGACTTTACATTGGCATGTTAATTGCCGTGGCGTCGAGTGTCACCTTCTGGAGATACGTGGATAAATCTGTACGTTTTTGCAAAGTAATACAGATGCCTACAAATCGATAAACAGGTAAAATGGCTATCATTTCCAACCAACAGTGATCCAAACAACTGAAACGATAGCCAAAAAAAGAGCAACAATCACATCCAATAAACGATGTTGACAAATGGGTGACGTTGCTCAAAAGACCGTTGGCTGCATCCGAATCTGTTGTCTATAGCTAGGTCAAGGTCTTCACCCCACTGGAAATACGCATTGACGCGCAGATAAAAGACCTAGCCGTAGCTCTGGAAGCCTGTTTCAGACACGGCCAAAGAACAAAGTTTCAAAAACTGGCTGCTTTTGACTTGAGTCAAGCTGAATGTATCAAGTAAAGGCTTTGCTTGTAGCCCAGTTACGCCCGAACAGGGCGCTGAGATGGGCTGACGGCCCTGCACTGCAGTTGGCTACATTGCGCACGACCTGCGACCGCGAGGGTACCACATTCTGGTAGCGAAAGGTTATTTCATTTGTTACATTTGCCAATGGCAATGCTTCGGCACCAGTGTTGCCTCTGGATAATTTTTTTTTCAAGATTAGGGTTTGAAATTTTTCAAGATTTTCAGGCCATTGTAAATTATTACACAACCCTTTGTAAACGTAACAAAGTACACGTGTACATATAGGCAGGCCTATACTGGTTTTTCTGAAGTTCACGCAGAAAAATTATGCTGCAAGCAGTACAGTAAACTGGCGCCATTATTTTCCACGGACTGACACGTACTGGACAGTATAGTTTAAACGCGTCTTGACTTGGATACTATACGCACAGCCTAAAAAAAACACACAAAAAATGAAAAGAAATTGAAAGATAACGGACCAGACAATAATTTAATTTGTGTTTCAGAAACCTCAAGGATGTTGGTATGCATGTTATTGAGCCCTGGACAGTGCTACTGTTTTCAATGGGGCTTGAATTAGTAGACTGTATCCATCAGCCCCTCCCAGCGTCCTGTTTGGTAATTGGGCGCTGGGCAAAGACCAAAATGTAACTTAGGCAACCTTTTGCAACTGCATCAATCCGTTGAGGGCGGTATACCATTACGGCGCCTGGTAATTTAATTGGCCAACGGGGTATTGTTGCCGATGTTAAAAAGACTCTCGATCGGGCTTTCTACCTCCTTATTTGGTTTCCCAGCCTCACACGAACGTTTATAGTTGTCATTATTCTGTGTTCAACGTCATGCGCATCACGGCGTTAACTAGTCAACTTGTTCTTCAACACCTCAATACCGGCACATGCACCGGGAATGAAATCCTGTACACTCTAAATATGGCAAGGAGCACATATATCTCATTATCCTAATTCCACACAGTTCAAAGGAAGTAATATGTGTAGGGGAGGGGTGCATGAAGTTATATCTCATTCTCAAGGTTGGGGTAGTCGTGCCAGCAATTATTCACGGTTATTCGCCAAACCTGAAGCTGTCCCTGATCGGGTGCGTATACTGATTATGAATACATGTAATACACAATGGATGAATCATTAATCAACAAGCCTCACTGACCTCCTAAAACTGCAAAACTAAAGATGAAAAGGTCAAGAATTCTGTATAAAGTCCTGGACATCTCAGTGTTTGCATAAGGGCGAATCGATTGTCAAGAAAGTGAAATAAAAATACACAATTTACGTCGATGACAGAACAAACAAGAAAAATATTACGGTCAAGGCGGTTTATGAATTGTGCAATGACTGAAGAAATCCCCTGTAATCTGATTGGTCGGTCGTCAGTCACGTGTCACTGAATTATTTGCACGTTCCTACCGCTAAAAAACAGAAAATCTGTTCCAATGTACATTGTATAAAAATAATGAATGTTCATGATAATGAATGTTCATGAGTGCATTGGTGGGAGTAATTTTGTTAGGTGACAGATGTAATATCCTATTTCACGATGATAAGCCGAGTGTGATGGAACATTTCATCTGTCACCTATTGAAACTGTTATTACCACTGCATGAATGTGAAACATTAATTATTTGTTATATACTGTACCTGCATAAATCCCTGTCTATTCGGAGGGAAAAAAATAACAGTCCTCGTGTATTTCTACGTTCGCTATTTTATGAAACAAACCTGTGTCTGAAGCGACACCAACTGGTAGTTTCGTATTATATTAGACAGGTTCTCGTCCCTGCAATACTTCCCTCTTTCTTACTGTGAATAAAATATTTGAAATGGGAGCGGGAACCAGGCAAGTGATATGAAGTTCTATTTGTTGAATAGAACGAATAATTCAATTACATGTGATCAACGATCCACCAATCAGATGACAGGGATCTATGCAGGTACTGTATAAAACGATCCATGTCTAAACACTGTGACAGGAGGTGTGCTTGTGGGGGGGGGACGGGTTAGTGTGTTACCGTGTTACCGGAACCGTTCTTTCCTCGCTTCTCACCAATGAAGCCCGGGTTTGAGTCCATTTAGTTTCCAGTCCATACTCGCTCTCGCAGGTTTTCTCCAGGTACTCCGGTTTCCTCCTGCCTCTAAAACTGGACCTTCCTAACTCCACAATGTGATGCTGATTAATAAAGGTTACGAATAAACGTATGTAATTATTGGCACAAATAGCCCGAGTAGCTGAAAGCGACATTAAAACAAAACAACACTGTCACAAAACTGAGTGAATCCGTGATGTAGTGATTTATATTATCCAGAGGAGAGTTTTCAGGATTTATTCATGTGGTGATGGCACATTTATAAAAATAATAACAAATATTTCACTTCCGTGAGATGGAAAGCATTATAAATGAATTATGAACAATTTCACTCGGGTTAAAGATGAAATGTCGCCACATGAGTTCCACTGCATAATTGCACAAGCTAACACCCATTACCCGTCTAATATCGTACGATACATGCCTAGTCACACGAGAAGCTCTTTCCGGAATATTGTTTTTCACCATTTTAAAAATATTTTTCAATTACTGCATTATTATTATTCTAAATATTTTAACCCCCAAGAGAAATACAATGAATTTGAACATATATGAATGTACTGTAGTATTGTTGTAGGGCCCTATATTATCAACCGTTTTACTGAAAGTTAGATTATTAACCGGCTGTCAATATCAGACCTACAATTTCGATTGTCTGGTATTAATGCATGGGTAGAAAACAATCTGCATGTTATTTAGATGATAAAATTCCAGATATTTGTGGGGTGTGAAAAACAACATCGTTCCGCACTAAATATGGAGCCTTAGGTGGTAAGAAGTACGGAGTCATAATTCCAAAAGCCCCGAACCAAACAGGCGAGACGAAGAAAGAAACAAATTCGATTTCTTGAATATTAACTTGAGCGAATTAAACAGTTTGATTGTTGAAAGAGCGGCCACCCTTACGCGTAAAAGCGCACTGCATGTACATGCACACTTTTTACTTTGATAAAATTATAGACATGCTGCGGGAGATTTTGTGCATTGTGCAGTGTCTGAAAGGTGAACAAAAGCATGAACACACTGCGGTGGGGTCAGATCGAAAAATTAAGATGCCTGTGGTACCTTCTAAGGAAATGAAAATGGAAAGCGCAAATGTAGGCCTACGCAGGCTAGTTCAAATAGCCCTCGACAGATATCGAGGTTTGGTGGTAAAGGGTCTCTCTTCTTTAAAATGACCAATGAAATTACATGCGAAAACGATGACTCCGGAACAGGACTATCGTAGTATGAGCCTAATTTCCCCCTTTGGAACTCTTGTCCCCTTCCGAGAGAAGAGCCTGGCTTCGTAGCCAAGGGTGGCAACTGTCCCAACTCCCGTCTTGCCCCCCCAAAAAAAACCCTGACCAGGCCATTGTTTTGACCTACACTGTGTAACTAATTTTCTAGTGAACGCGATTAGAGTCACTTTAATTCACGCTCTGATTACCAATCATTGGGGCCTGATTAAAAAGGTTGTATACACTGGTTACCAAATTGGTTACATTTTTATGTTAAAAAAACTGCAGAATGAGCTCTCTTTCTCTGAAAGAAACGCGTTCACAGCTGTCGTTAAGGTTATTTCAGAAAAAGTGATGGTCAGTTTTATACTCATTATGGGAAAGTATATTGATACCACGATAATTATTTATGGAATGATAATGATATAACCCAAGTCTTTTGTAATCATTCAAGCGCAATACGAAACGAAACTACAATGAATTTACTGTAACTTCAAATAGTTTTACTGAAGCAGCATGCCAATGTTGAACGAATTGTTTGTCTATTTTATTGCATCGAGATAACGACTGACAAGGCTGTTTGTGAATTTATTGAACATCGATATTCCGTATATTTGCCACTTACAAGTCCACCCACACGAGTTGAATGTGGACATCAAGTGATGCGTAAAGCCACTATTGTCAGTAGTGTGTGTAAACAGCACCTGCCAGAGGGAGGAGGTGCACAAACCACATCAGCATATATCTCGTGCTTTCGCCGGATGCAAGTTCTCCATCGAGCGTGCTTGGCTGATCGTCTCTTATTTTGGGCGAATATTTTGCTGTTTCTCACAGAAGAAGTCGACTATTATTTGAGGTACACGACTTGCACGAGTAGCATCCTCCGTCCCAGTGAAATATCAAAGAATTTGGACGCTTTTTGGTGGGAAAACTGACCGATCTTTGTTTGGAAGTTCATGCTTCGATTATCGCCTTTATCCGTATAGGCCTAGGCCTCCCATCGCATTCATTCAGTATACACACTGTAGGACAATCCATTAAAGGTTCGCTCGCAATTAGCCTTGCTGTGCTGTATCGTAAGTTCTGAAGTAGCCAGAAACTCACAGATTGGCAGGAATGGAGAGGAAGAATTGTCACTTCTTGTTGTCAAGATCTGAGTGATTCGGTAGAAGTTTTCGAGGAGAAAAGGGGGCCAGAAAATCGCCCATGATTCACGCCTTAAATTACCGGCTGGCTGGATACGTCGAACCACAAATTTGTTCCCCGGAGCGCGTTGGGTTTTAAATCCACTCTGGCCAAAGACTTGCCCTTCTCGTGTTGTAATCCTGTTCGTGTCGTCACGATAATTAACCAAGATCGTCTTTGCTGTTCACAGGTCTGGATACGTCGTTTTTTTTGGATGCCAAGATGAACGGGGTGGATCGAGACGTCCAGCAGCAGCATGCAGCGTGTGGCAGTGGTCGTCGCGGGAATGTTGCTGCTGCTGTTGCTGTAACTGCTGCCTCGGTAGCCGAGCGCGAGCAGACCACTTCCCAACAAGATCGCGAACAGAAATCCGCAAATACGGGGAAGTGGACGCACAAAATGTATGCCAGGAGTACCAAAAGGTACGGCAAACTAGGAGAACAGTGCTGGAAAGCTGTTCAGGAGTGTTATTTTATTTGTTGGGCGATTTGAGGCCGATGCTCGAGCGATCGATGTCTAATCATTGAATGGTGTGGCGCTGACAAGCCTGAAATGTAAAGTCCACGCTACGGCTCTTGTTACGGGCCCACAGCTCATTTGCATATAAGCTAAAAACCGTTCCTGTTCTGTTTCGGTCCAAATTTGACCATCCAGCCCTACTCGATCTGGAAGATCTAGATGAGCTCTTTCTGCTGGTGTGAAAATTATTGCCATAATTGCCAGAATTCGCGAGATATCGCGTCTGCAAAATAAGCCACGTAGGCTCTATGGTTAGGAGATCGGCCATGTTTTTATATGCGCCGTGTATACATTATGCCCGTGTGTACACACATTTGCGGAAAGGATCCAAATTTTCTTTTTGCTTTGTCTCGCTTTCTATTGAGAACAGTGAAGCAGGAAATTGTCTTTGATTTTTATTTTCAGGATTCAGAAAGAACTAAGAGAAATTATGTCGGATCCTCCACCAAATTGCAGGTAATTTTTAGATTTTCCTCCATTCATGCCATTTAGTACTCACACTAGGCCTAGTTTAGCAAAATTTGCTTAAACGTGGCCATGAGCATGATGACTGAAAAAGATACTTTGATGTAAAAATTATTTAGTCATTTACTAACAAGTTAGATTGGGATTGTTTACATTTTGAACTTCTGTTGTCAAGATTGAAGACATTCCAGATCTAAATGACAGCTGACATTGCAATGGAATTTTTGTGACATATGTATGATGTATGTGAAGACCTTTTGAAACATAAAAAATGTTGATAATAGTAATGGTTGGACTCAATGCATCAAAATTACGATTTCATTTGTAAAATGAAACAACACTATTCCTTAATAGCCAGAACTGCTTGTACCATTCAACTTTCAAGTGCAACTCGAATGACAATTTAAGTCTTTAAGGATGAATTTCTTTGTGGATAGAGTTCTCAGAAAACGTTGTTCCACTTTAATTTTTTAAAATTGTCTTTAAACCTGGAAGATGTGTTAAAATATTAATTTTGAATAAACTGTGTTCACGGTAACGTGAAATTTACAATATAGAGCACTGCCACAAAGAGGTCATTCTACAAGTTTATGGTTGGCTAAAACTTTGGATTGGAGCAAATCTCAGTCAACAGCTTCAGGGCATTCTGAAATAAGAGTTTGTAGACTTTCAAAATGAACATACGTGTACACTTGAGAATCAAACACCGAGAACTATTGAAGTTCACCGTGTGTAGCTGCTAAATAGAATTTGGTGGCTGGTTCCCAGCAGTGTCGGTAATTTTGAGGACAGGTAGCTGCCATGGTAAACACATAAAGTCTTACATAATGCGTAGGATATTCATTAGTTTGTAAACAGCATAAAGTTGTGCTAAAGTGGAGATCATAATGCAAAATAATTCAAAGAGAAATTGAGGAACTTTTTTCTGAATTTTAATGCGTGTTAGGTAATTTGCAAAGACAAGCTAGGTCCAATATTCTTGAATGCTGATGCTAATTGAAAATCAGTAAAATGGGTTTGAACAATTTTGGCCAGTTTAAAAAAAATTGGGAAAATAGGTGGAATTCTTACCATATTTATCACATGACTGATGCGTTACCTGACCCAAAGGTCTTCCAAGCTAGGCTGCATCCAAATCTGTTTCCTAGAGCTATCTGTAGGTCTAAGTCTTCATGCCATTGGAAATACGCAGAGACATGCAGGAAATAGAGTTTTTCTGCATGATGCCACATGATGGGCTAAGACATTTCAGGAAGCGCACCATGTCAGTGGAGGTGTGTGAATTTTCGAATCTGTGTATTTCTGTTTGCAGTTTCATGTATGATAGAATGTTGAGAGACGTCAAAGGCGCGCGCATTTCTGCACACATCCGTGTAAATGGAATGCTGACCGTAAAAGTCATGTGACTGAAAATCCTCTGCAGGCCCACCATAGCTCTAGAAACCTATTTCGGACACGGCCTTCATCTGGATCTTTTGGTGTGGGAACCAGACCAAAGAATTTGTCAAAAATTTTCCACAATGCACAGCAGAAAAAGGCTTCTCCATGGCAACCTCTCAGTGGCACACCCTATTGATCTACAGATCCTGGTTTGCGAATTAGCCACGCCCCACTGACAACCCTATGACATATTGAATGTTGAGTTTTGTTTGTCTCAGATTTTGCATGTCCTGCCTCCATTTTGTATATTATATAACTGGAAATATTTCACAAGTTGCGTCGATGTGATTCTACAGCGACAAGTCGATTGTGACCTGCACATATTGGGTAGGCTTATTTTTTTCAGTATGAAATTGTCTAAAGGTGGGGTGTTTACATGTATTGATCTTCCTTTTGCAGTGTTGAGTGTAACATTTTTTGAGCTGCAAGGGTACATCACCCTGTAGAATACTTACATGTAAACAGGTTGGGAAATATGTTTCCAATGAGAAAAGGTCATGCTGGAATTTATTGTGAGGGTTTGCGTGGACTGGGAGTGATGTATGTTTGAATGCTTGTTATGGTGCTTGATTCTGTTATAATCCGTCTCACACATTCTCTAGTTATTGATGGAATTGTTTTGATTTTTCTGGAATGCTCTACTTAACAAGGAATTACCCTCCGTGTACTATTTACTGATATTCTATTGTAAATTACGAGCACCGTGCCTGTCATCAGCATTGGTATCATTTCATGTTTATTTTTCCTTGTGAAATACAATGCCGAATTTTCTGACAAAGTGTTTTTTCCCTAAACAAGTGTAATCTTTTCTTCTTCAGGCAGCTTGACTTTTCCTGTTTCCTTTCACTTTCATTCAGACTTGTTTAAAATGTCATTACATGTGTCATACATGTACATGTACATCATAATAAACTTGTTAACAAACTCCTGTACTTAGATGGCAATGAGTGGTCACATGCATTGTACGTGTGTCTTGTCCCTAAATGTATTCTGGTTTTTGCTGTCTGGCAGATTCAGTGATGTTAGGTCAATAGTGCAGCGGGTCGCTATAGATTTGCAAATTATCACAAGATTGAGATTTTGAGAAAAGAAAAATTTCCGTGTAGATGGTGAAAGTGGGCTAAATGGGACCCCCCTCTAAAAATAATTCCATTTAGTGATCTGGAAACAAAACTGTGGTGATGTGGCTATCCTTGGTCTGTTCATGTAGTAGCTGGGACATGTTGATTGATAAATGGCATAGATATGTAATTTGATAAGGCAGAAATGTGGATCGTTTTCAACATTTGGATTGGACGGGATAAGTTGAGGTTTGTGATATATGTTCCTTTGGCTAGTGCTGTTGGGGGTTTTCATCTGTTGTGATTTCACATCAAGGTTTATGAGTATTTTCATCGGGGAAAAAACACTACGTCGGAATGTTGCATGCAACATTATGTGGTCAGCTTTCTCAGCTGCTTCTCCAAGTAATATTCATTCAGTGGTCGTTCACTTCACAGGCTCTTTTTTTTTTCTTCAAAAGATGTCATCGTTGCAAGGATGAACAGTTCTTATTCCAATCGAAGTGTTGCCACTGCTTAGCTTTAAGACGATACATGGCACTGATGACATACTCAGCTGTGCCTAGGAGGTCCTTTTTTTGCCTGTTTCCCCTCCCATCAAGGTCCAATCGCAAATTTTGTTCTTTGTTCACGTATGGACTGATGATTGCAAGTCATGACGGGTTGTAATTTGAGATAAGGAAACCCTTCTTACATTTGTTTGAAAGGTACAGTTGGTAAAAACAGAAGCCTATTACGAGTCCCGAGTTCTGGACTCTTGAAATTTAGAAGATTATTCAGCAGTCAGGCCTCTTCTCATGTGTGTCGCAGGAGTTGGGACTGGGGGTCCTCCCTTGGCAGAAAAATGGATAAATTAAAAAAAAAAAGGAAAAAGGAGCAGAGAAGAAAGGAGGTAATCACTTATGTATTTTCTTGGAAATACCTTGGAACCATCACTGATGGTTTGTCAGTTTGGTGCTGATTAGTGCTTTGTTCTCCCCCAACCACGGAAAAAGATTTGCCCTATTCCTAGCCGTGCCTTTTCTTGAACTTTCTACAGTAATTGAAATCAAATTTGTTGACTTAACATGTATATAATAAATTATATTTCATCAATTTATAGGTCTGCCATACATATGCAGATTTAATGGTTGAATTAATTGATTCTTCCAAGTTCATGGGGTTTTGCCCAAGTTGTTTCCGACCTAGAGTAAAGTTTTATAATTGAGTACATGCAGAGAACAGAACTTACCATATGTGCGATTATAAGAATATAAATTAAGACCGTTATCTAAAGCTCTGCAGAACAAGTTGTACCTCTAGCAACTTCCTGGCTAGCTAGATTTTCTTCAGAGGCATAGTTAGCCATCTGCGAGTCTTTGATATTTCTTTGGCACTGCCTGACTTTATTGCCCTATCTTGCCTCCACACAGACACTTGATCTTTGCATTTTCCCGTAGATTATGTGAGGCCTTGATGCTTTGATTGACTGAGGTATTTTTCCCCCCAAGTTGTTGTTAGTGGTCCATTGAGTCAGATTGCTATGTGTTGATACAACACATCACACCACTTTGTGTGAAGACACCTTCACTACTACCATCTTTGGGGTCAGTGATTTTCCCATTTAAAACTCAGATTGCCTTCTGATAAAGCAAATGTAACATTCCCTTGTAGCCGTAAGAAGAGCGTATGAAAATCGGCTTCTCACTTCATTGTGGATGTCAAGTAGTGAATTCATGAAAGTGGCTGCTGGCATTTTTTACATGCTACAGAACTTCAACATAGCCATTCAACACTCCCAAATAATCCTAAACTGTACATTCAAGTTGTGACTGAGTGGACAAATCTGGACCAGAGTACATTTACATGTATGCATTCTTGTGGTTAGCCCTTCGCTGCATTGAGGGGACAATTCATTTGTTAGGAAAAGTCGAGACCCAGTTGCAGGGATGAAAATATGACCCTGTAACATTGTTGGTCCCCATAACATCTATTTTTCAACATGTGTGTTCTATTTTTTTTTCTAAATCTGTTTTGTGCACATCGGTGTGAATTCTACTCGTTTAAAAAGAGGAAGTCTATTTATTTTTTTTTCAGCTGCAGAAGAAAATCACAGGTTCTACATCTTTATCACTCAGAGTGATGTCACAAGATTATTTGTTTATTTGTTCATTGCTTACTTTGCCAATTGGCCTTCCCATTCCATTGCTGTGACTCCTTCACCTGAAGACATTTTGGAGGAGGTTCGTTTTGGGAACCTTGCTCAGTTGAGCTGTCTTTTTCACTGCTGTTTGAGCTACTGGTGCATACAATGGGAGAGGGAAATTCGATTGGTTGATCCTTCGTGAAATCTAGTGGCCTGCTTGGAAATCTTTGTCCATAAATGCTTAAGACTGTTCATCTGTTCTTGTTGGTCGATGATAATTTTTTCTAAATTGTTAAAAAATTTATGATAATTTTTTAAAACCACTTTCCTGGTTTCACATGAAATGTTGCATCCTATTTTATGGATTCTAACCCTCATATGTGATTGTCACATACCGGTAGGCATGTGCTATGTGACCAGTGAGTCCACATTTCATAGCTGCAGAATTTATCGTACACCAGCTTAGCTGTGATTTGTGTCACATTGGGCGACATGCAGTGCGCATACCAATTTCCATGTATGTAAGATTTTTGTATTGCGTGCACAAGGTATGTTGCATGTATGGTTGGAGGGCATTTTCATAACACACAAGGTGAAACTAACAAACAAAATTGTTTGAAAAATAGGACTTTTGGACTCAATTTTTGTCATTTTTAACCAAACAAGGTATTTATGAAATGGGAATAAAAGTGTGGTAGGTTGGGTTTAAACTACATGTAGTAGGATTAAAACTGGCTTGGGGCCTGGCCATGATAATATACCTTTAATAATATCCATCATCTTTCCCAGATCCCTATCCGGTTTTCAAGGTACAGTACACGTACTTAATGTGTACTTAATGTATACTGGTAGTTAAGCTCCTCCCTTACCACACTTTTATTCCCTCATAAAAGGGACTGTATACGTGTATGCACGTGGCACACTGATTTGGTGCAGGTTCATTAATTTACATGTCACTGTACCCATCAGTGTACATGTACATGTACATCTTCCATGTTTGTCCCGGACAAAGCTGCCTCTTGTTATTTAGCATGTTAGAATTGCCCCAGACCGGACGACGGACATGTATGGTACTTGATTTAAATTCCACTTGGATTAATCATGTTTGATTCAGACCTGGACTGTCATTGCATGTCAGTCCTACCTGACATACATACAAATTGATTTGGCCTAGACCTGGTGAAGTACAGATTTCTGCCCAAATGCAGTGTAAATGTTGGTGTGCCAAATTCAGGTGAACCAGGTTACAGCAGTTCTTCCATTCCGGTCCTAACTTGGCCCAGATGATTAGTGTATGCTAAGGCAAAGAGCCGAGTTAAACATACGAACAGGCAGCCAAATGCAACTTGGAGAGGGATCTACTCATGACCTCCCACGTATTGGTCTAACCACTTAACCACACAAGGGATCATAGCCGTTTGTGTTAGCCTGCTAGGATCCTGCAAAGATTTTTTCCACACAGCAGCTGCTGGGACCTTAATTGTGCATATTGATATTACTGGCAGATATAAGCACATTGTATACTCAAGAGGAGTGCTTTACAGAGATTCAGTGTGTTAATCACATCACACATGTATGCTCCATGGGAGGTCATTTGCATGTTCCATCACAAAAAAAACCCATCAAATTTATAGCCTTTTGCACATGCTTTGTCTGGAAAGTATAAAATATGTATTGTACATGTACCTTTTTAAATAAATTGGCATGACCTATAATCAGGAAGTGTTGGTGTGGGTATTTTGTCATCACTAGGAGTTAACATTTGCCTTGCTGAATCATGAATATCAGTGGGACCCCGTACCCATCGTACATGTACATGTACTTTTAGGTCTTATCTGCCATTGCAACACTCATTCAGTTTGAAACATTTTATCTCTTCTTGACTTAGTACAGAGTCCACACTTCAGTTCTATACCTTAATGATCCTCAGTTCTCCAATTTAGTTTTTTTTTTTTCAAACATCTCAATTTTTTTTTTCAAACACAAGAGACCTACCAGTATCTACCAGTAGTTACATGTACCTAATTTGGTTAGTCTTTCTACCAGGATCCAAACCAATCCTGATCAAGGCGGGATGTTTATAGAATACATGTACGTTGTGCATACACATGCTCAGTCTGTGATCCATGTTGGAATTTTACAGTGTACTGGTAACTTTACATTGTAACTGGTTTATATTTCAGTGTACATGTACATGTAACTGGTTGATCATTGCAACTTGAAGCTGCCTTCTAATTGAAGCCAAGGGGCTAAACCGGGCTATAGATTCACTGTGGCACTCTACTTCTGTCCATATGAAATTTCATACATGCATGTAGATTGTAAATCCCGACCTGGGTTGAGCCATTTGAAATACTAAGTAAATACCGAGGGGACATTGTGCATGGGGATTTCTGTATGAATGTGTTGTGGATGGAGCCCAGGACCTGATACAGTCGATGGAGGTCAGTGCAGGCACTCTAGGCTTGATTCATGGCCATTTGGCTGTTAGAAATGGATGGAATTTAAATTCTGGTTTCTGTGGGTGCCTGCAGAATTGCTCTAGGCCATTTACATGATGAATTAGTGGAATCAGTTGGTCGGTGGAAACATTTACTAAATCATTGGGCAATGATAAGCTGATCTATCCATTTGTTGCTATTGCCCTGAAATAATGGGACCTTTGTCAGTCTGATCACAGGGCTTCAAACTGTAAGTAACAGTTGAGCTTGACAATATGGGCGATTCACATTAGTGTGCCTCCAAGAGTTTTGCAATGCGCTGACCAATCACAGTGTGTGAAATCTGTCGACCCTTTCCAAACGTGCATTGGGTTGACAGATTTCGGGCACTGTGATTGGTCAATGCGTTGCAAACTCTTAGAGGCACACTAATGTGAAACGCCCGTATTAACCGGCATCGGTACCGTCATAGCATCGGAACTTCATTTCAGACATTGTTGTACTAGCTGGTAATTCCCGCACTCCCAAAACAAGTATGACGTCCCACTGTTTTTGCGAATTTTTTTGTAATTTTCCAGGAACAAGCTGACAGAATGGGAAGTGTTTTCATTGCTTAACAAGGACGGGATATACATGTGCATGCAAAAGTGGAAATTGTTGAGGAAATTACTTTTTGTTGTAGTGCAAGGTGCTTGTGGTCATGAAAAAGTATATGAAACCTGAAATAACCTGAAATGCTTGGTCGAGTCTCATGACATTCAATACATAATATTCTGACCCTGTGACCAGCACTAATGTGGATGGTTCCTCTGACTTTTTGACTTCATGGATAGCTTGCAAAAAAGGTGTTAATTGGAGAGGGTAGGAGACAAGCAGGCATTCTGATGTTACAGGGGCCAATATCTGCCTGTTTCAGTCTATTATATCGGGGAAAAAAAGCTGTATTAATGGGGCGGATCAAAACCCTGTAATTGGTCATTATGCATTCTGCATGCACTCTCGCAAGGCATAGTGTGTCAACAAGATGCTGCTCGTTATTTGCAGTAATGAGGAAATGTAATTATTGATGGTTAAAATGATTTACTGTCATGGAAGCTACCGTACATGAACCTCATGTTCCTGACTGCATTAGACTGTGCGTCAGTATCACTAGGAACAACTCGTCTACAGTATTGAGACCTGTTAAAAGTCATGATTTCCATTGGCGTTTTTGGTGTATTAGTTATTAGAGTGGACATTGCCGTGAATATTCATTGTCTGCTAGTCTAGCTACTCTTGCATTGCTTGTGTCTTTGTTTGTAAAGGTTCCTGTTTGCACAGCCTGAGTAATACAGCGGAATATGAACATTGTGGATGTATTCACATGGGCCTGAATTTCAAGACACATAACATGTTCAGTGGTTGTTACATTGATGGCAGACAGGTTGAAAATCCCTTGGTCGACTCCCCCCGTTACCGTGTGAGGCCTTCAGCAGCAAGGCTGTGTGAGCTTTGACCCACTGAGCATTTTTCTATTTGGTCATACCGTGTCAAATCTATTACCTTTGGGGATCAGTCTCACAGATTTGTTTCAAATTTACTGAGATTGTGTGGTCAAATGAGAAACCCAAACTTAAGTGTTTTGGGTTGAGAGGTTTATGAGTTAGAGGTCCTTGAACTAACTGTATCTCCATGTAGGAATGGTCAGATTGAGATGATTGTTGTCCTAAGTAAAAGATCATAACCTAAGAAATCATCTTATATTTGCAAATGATTTCACAAAAGCTTACACTCGCATGTAATTTGGCTGCCTGAAAGGGTCAAAGGTCAAAGTTGTTTTGCTTGACCTCATTGAAAATTTAACTGTCACATAATGTACAAACAAGGTGGTTTTTAGATAATGAGCTTTAATTTAAGATAAAAATAAATCATCTCTGTCTGATATTTCTATCTTGAGATTCATGTACATACAGGCATTCAGAGTTTTCGAGGCAAAATGAAGAGGCCACAGTTAAGAGACCTGTAACTTACAGTAGAAAACCACATGATCCAGAACACTAAAATATTCGTTTGAGAGTTTTCTCCTAAGACCAAACAATTTCAGCAAATTTTGAGAAAATCAATGGGATTGACAACAGAAAGTGTTTGATTTGACTAAAGAACGAGTCCTTGCTTTACATGTATGATTGGACACAGAATGATCCTATTCATATCATGGAGCTATTGAACATACATGTACACTGTACATGTATTTAGCACTGTGAGAAAAAATGCTCTTGAATGATCGTATCTGTGTACATATATTTCTGAGAGCCCTTGCCTGTACCTGGGCACTGAGTACTTGATCAAAAATGGCTGGTATCCAGTTCAATTTTTACATTTTTATTACTGCTTTGCATATGTGCAAGAAACCCTTACACAGTCTGGCACCACCTTCCTGAAAGGGATGCACAATGTGACAGTTATGTATTTAATATGCAATCTTGAATAGGAAGCACAGAGAGCACAGACTAGCAGGGCAACCTGGTACAGTGCAGGATAATCCTACAATGTAGTCTGTTGTTATTCCAGAAATCATGCCACGGTTCCACATGCACCCCTTTATTGAGGAAACAGGGTTCCCGTAGACCTCATAAAAGCAGGCCACTCAAACTCAGTCTGACATTAGCTCACTAGGCCAAGCTTTGTGGCTCATGATCTATAGTGGATCACACATGTCTTGAATCTCAGAGCTGTTTTTTTTTTAACAAGTCTCACAGACATGTACATGTACGGTACCTTTGTCTCGTGTCGTCTTCTGTCAGACAAGTCTTGCTGCTATTAGTAGAATATGTAACTTACTGGTAGATTTAACAAAAGGAGCTATCCCCCTGGCCACTGTGCTTGCCCTGAAAAATATGAGGGTCAAAATTCTTCAGTAAACTTTAAAAATAGGGTAATATTTTTAAGTATTTCTTGTTTTAATTTGCAAGCACTTATGTTATTTGATAACACAGTTTGGGTCATTTATTATGGTACTTTACAGTCTTTAAAGAAAAAAGTCTTGTTCTGCAGAAACAATGTCACTGGCATATAATGCATGCTCTGGGCATCCACTAAGCTCGGGTCAGAGGTCAGGTGAAGGGGCAAGAGGCTTTGTCCATGGCCATTGACTTTATTCATGGGGCCAGTCGTATTGAATTTGAAAGCGAGGTTAGCTCTTCATTTATTTTAGACTTATGATATAATACGCAAAAATGCACCTTGGTGTTTTAAACCAGATTTAGAACAATATTGAGAGGGAGGCTTGGAATGCATGGAAGTAAGAAACAGTCTGGTGCCATCCTAATTGACAGTTTGCAGTACATGTACATAAAACATATTTGGGGAATAAGATAAAAAATGGCCTCCACATGAATAGGGTCTACTGACCCTAATTGCATTGAAACAAGTGGAACTTTTCACCCACATTTCGCAGCTGTTGGAAACATATTTCCCTTCAACTGCTTTAGGGTGTGTAGTACCATCTGCTTGCTACATTTAGTGCAATATTTTCCTAGCTTCTCGTGTATTTTGAACTTTGACAAGACATTTTTTAATAAACAGGAAAAAGCGCCTTTTTTTTAATATATCCAAGTGCATCCAACAGTACATGTACCTTGTCCCTGAATAGAAAGTATCCAGCTGTGCATGTACAATAAATAAGAACATGTACATGTACATTTGTATGAAAACATGAGCACCATATCATTGGGCCAGCCCCAGTGTAGCTGTCAGGGTTATTAAAATGTTCAGCGGATCACCGAAACCACCTGGGAATGGTAGTCTGGTATAAAATTATACATGTGGGGGTGGGGGTTGAGGGCTAGGCATAGTCCTTGTATGGGTCAGGGGTGGTTCCAGCAGAAAAGGGGGTGTTCCAGATGGAGATCAACTTGAACGGGATATGTTTCAATTTCTATCTTCCATCCCTAACAGTCCCCGGATCCCCCGATTTCAATACCATTTTACAGACAGGGGATTAGGGTTTTAAGTTAATCAATAAGGAGTACCAGTAGCAGGAATACAAATGATGGAAAGGTATTTCAAAATAAAATTGGAAAGGGGACAGGCATGGATGTCAGGTTCATCTTCCCCTGAATCTGCATCTCTTGGGGAAGGCCCTACAATACATGTACACGTACATATACATGTGGTTTGCACAGTAATACAACAATATTACAATAAGTAGTGAGCAGTTGTGGAAACATCGTGAAATGTTCTTCTCTGTTTTCTGTAGCTTTTTCCCCTAATGCAAGGCTTACTCATCGGGAAAGCTTCAACATGAAGGGGTCACTTTTTTGTTTTGTCTGCTCTCGACTGTTTCAAAGATGGGACAGGTTAAAGAGATTCTGTAATCCTTCTTGCTCGTGTTTCCAACGAACTTGATTACAGAGTCTAAAAATGAAACAGACATGGGAAGAGTAGGGTTAACAAAGTTAAATGTTAATGTCATTTGTGTGCCGCGCGCAGGAAAGGGATAAAAAATGCAAAAATTTGGGCTTCATATTCTGGGAAACGGCCATTATTAACAGATTGTCAGTGTAGAGATTTCTACTTCCATCTTGCCCCTTGTTTGTTGATGAAAAAACAAAACGGCCAGTTTGCAGTGCATCACTGCAGGGTTTGATTATTTTCAGCGGTGAAATACATGTGCCAGTACATGTCATGTTGGACAATATCAAGTGTGCCACAGATTTTCTAATTTGTGCTCTCTGATGGCTGGTTGTGCATTTGGTCACTTACTTGTCAGATGCACGTAGTTGGAAGGCATTGTGCTTGCCAGAGCCTTTGTGTAATACATGTACCTGTCATGTCATGTACATTTACATGTACTGGGATGCAGTGCACATGTGTAACTTGGACGTGTATCATGTCGAATAAGGATGTGCATCCGCGTACAGTGCAACTGTCAGACAGTCCCAGACATAAGACTTCCCTGGTTTGCTTTGTCTGTGTAATCAACTTGCCCAGTCTGTGTTGGTTTTGTGTATTAATTCAATTTAAGCTGTCTCTGGATGGATGCACTGGATGAGGGCTTATTCACCGTTTCGGGCTTGTTCTTAGGAAAAAAAATCACAAGTAGTAGATGTCTGAAACCAGAAGCAGCCATGTGACTTGCTAATTTAAGGGTAGAAAATATGCCAATCCTATTGAATAATTATTCCAGCTTCTGTGAAACATGCTTCAGTTTGTCCTGGCCCCCCCCCAAAAAATGCAGGGTTCCAAGTCCATTCACGTTCCCTGCTGCACGCTCTGCTTATTGACTTGCACAGGGGATCATATCCTACATTGTACAAGGCTCATGATTAGCTGACCCAATTTGGGTGTCAGTCTCAGAGTTGTTGCAGGTTTCCAGGCCCTGTTGTTAGTGTGTATAATATGTGCATGTGTCAAAAATGGCTGGCAAGAACACATGTGGAGCAAGTGTTTTAGTATGTCATTTTGCTCAAAGTTTACGTGTCTAAGATGTATACTATTTCTGTTTTGACAGCTGCAGTAAGATAAGATGAATTGTGGTGGACTGTGCTCATGTTTTTGCTAATTGATTAACAGGTCACTCTCCCATACTGGAGTAAAGAACCATTTTTAATTTTCATTGCCGTAAGTCCGGGAACTGGTCGCCTGAATAATTGGGCTAGGTAATCAGCTTGTGGCATTTACTGCAGCTGTGGTTTCCTGTCTGTTCAACCACTGTGCGAAATAAACTTGTGTAATGTGCAGCCTAGACACTGAAGTTATCTTTGTTTCCTTGGGACTCACAGGAATGAAGTGTACAGTACCAGTCATCCTGGCTAAAGTTGAATTTCCTTGGCTCCATCCCACCTGTATTTTCTTTCAGAATTTTTTTCCTTTGCTACTAAATTGGTTTAAAAACATGTGAGGCCAAGCTCTTCCATGTGCATACACTGTAGGTCCCTGTGCTACAGGGCGGTTTTCCTGCTGTCTCAAGAGCGAGCAGCAACATGAACGAAACTCCGTCCGGGTTAGGCCTTAAATTGTATTGATTTACCGTACCTGTGGACCAAGTCAGTTGCATGGAATCAAAAAAAGTCCTGCGTGATGCCAATATTGATTTGCGACTGAAGTTGATGTATTTGTGATTGGCCTCTTTTTGACTCTTTGAGGTGTGCTTGAATGCACGTTGAACATGTTGGAATGTTCGTTCGTAAATGCATTTCTGCTTATTGGTTACTTTCTTGTTGTTTAGCATGCCAGAAATAGTGTATTGTCATTTCAGGAATTCTCTTTTAGTCCACTGTGGATAATACTTCACTGGCCTATTGAGCAAAACAAGGACAAAGTCCTGCGGAAGATTGGGTTTGGGATGGGGATAACAGCCTCTCAGCTTCCTTGGTCAAACCCTAAGCCTGCTGACAGGATCCAGTGGTGAGAAGTTCATGTTGTTTTGTTGATCGGAGCAGCTGACCTTATATCATTGTTTGTAATGGTACATAACCTTGAATATGGAAATAATGCTAAACAAAACAATAACCTTGAATATGGAAATAATGCTAAACAAAACAATAACCTTGAATATGGAAATAATGCTAAACAAAACAGGGTTAATGTTACTCTCCCACTAACAGAAATCTAAGAAAAGACCATGTGTTCAGTTTTTCACCTGCCAAGGTTAAGGTCTCAATTAAATTTTTGATGGATTTATTGCCTAAAGATTCTTTGATAGGTGTACTTTGTACCTGAGAGCTATGCCCATTTTTACATGTCTTCGGAAGCCTACGGAATGGTTTATACTGTTCATGGAAGTGAATATAAAAGCAATTACTTGATATCAGATCAAGTATTTGCATAAAAGTAAATGCATAAAAGTTGTGCACATTGTCGCTCAAATGAATTTGGTGCTAACGTTTCATGACTTAAAAGTCAATTTACTTCTGCCCTCACCTAAAATACGAAGTGGTCCTTAGGTTATGTTCATATTCATCCTGTTTTATGAAATGACCACTCATCAGTCTGGTAGCAAAAGTATGGAGAGGGTGTGTAGAAAAAAGGATTGGTATAGGTGTAGCCAGGATACTTGGGAGGGAGGAACCACTTTTTTCCTCAAGAGGGAAATTGCTGTGGGGGGGGACACTCATCAGCTAAGAACTGATAAACCAAGAGTAGGAGGCTGCCATTTTTTCCCCCGAAGCAAATTGGTGATTTTTATTCCTTTCTTCTTGATTTTCATTTCTTTCACTTTTATCCTATTTTTAATTTTTTGGGTTTTTTTGGGGGGGAGGGCTGTGCCACTTTGCCCTCCCTCGTGATGTCCGAGGGAGTGAGCAAGAAACAGAATATTGCTTTGATTACCAGTAAGTAAATTGATGCAGTACTAAATTGTATTGAACACATTGTTTAATTAATGCACCAGTCTCTTTATGTGAATATCATGTTTTCACCACCGTGGTGAAAATTTAGGACTGTCTTTCATATCAATTGGAGAAAGTTTTATTTTGGCCCAGGTCTGCTCTGCTTGTGCGTGTACAAATACAGAGCAGTGGGATTTGATGGAGTCAGCAGGGTCTGCAATTAAACAGCTGGTACCTACTTAGAGGGGTTCAGCAAAATACTTGAGGGAGGGTGTGGGTTTCCAGAAAGTGTACAGGCAGTATGGAATAGCTAACATTTCATCAAACCGCAAGAGTGCATGGACAGCATTGTGGTTCAGAATGTATCAGCCTGATTGGGAAGAGACAGATTGATGTATAGTCTAATGATACGAGATGGGGTAAACAGTAGTTCCCATAGAGAGATAGGAAAACTACACAACAAACTCTGTCGAGTGGAACCCACTCGCAGATTTAACCCTTTTTTCCTTGACAGTGAATTACTTTTTACTGGTATTTACAATACCTGTATGCCCGTAGGGTCTTCAAGTATGTAAAAGAGCACATTCCATAACTCTTGAATATATTTCCAGCCATGTGAGAAAGATCCCCCCCAGTTGTTCTTTTGATGGTTACCGTTTTGGCCAAATTGCTTGCTCTCATCCCGGTCAGGTTCTGTTGAGATGTAAACTCCATTGTCTGTGTACATGTAGGCCTACATGTCGAGACCACATTGTGTCTCCACTTCAGTCATTCATGGCAGGTGATACGCTGGGCCAGATGGCATTCTGGGTGAAGACCGGCTCGCCACTGCTGAACATGTTGGCAGGATGTGTGATTTGTAGATTAATTAATGGCCACAAATATATCAATTTTTTTGTTTCCTCTCCGATCTGGATCGTACGTGTTCACAATGTTTGGATATCCTTTCGCTTCAGTGGGCTCAGTATTCTGGGGAAAAGACCCCCCCAAAAATATGCGTAAGCATGTACAGTGTGTAATGTACAAATTATTGATTTCATTATTCATAAGGAAAAACCCTCATTCCTGCTTATCATTTCCAAGATGACAGCCTTGCTTGCTGCGTAGAATGACAGTTCCATGTGTATTTGATGAATGTCTGGAGAAATGGGGTTGTAAAATTGCACTAAACCTCTGCAGGTTTGCAGTTTGTCATCAATAAATTTTTCTAGCTGTTCAAAAGGCCTAGTTGTAGTGTTTAGCTGTGCTGGGAAGACTAACCGACAGACTGATTTGTGAACATGTGCAGTCCCACTCAACAGAAGCATATCCTATACAGTAACCACCCATCAACAAATGGAAGAACTTTGAACAGTTGACCCTTAAGGCTAGTCACTCAGAGAGGCAGGCATAGGGGCTAGCTTTTCTTTCCTTTATAAGAAACAGTAACTGTGGTCACTTGTACAATTTGCCCAAACAGTCTTGCTTGTGACAAGTCAAATCAAGGATTTAGTTTCTAATTTTAGAACGCACGAACAGGGAATTTAATGAGTTTTTCCAAAGCAGTTGATTTGGTGACTTACTTGAGAGCGTGGCATTGTTAGTACTGTTCATTTTTTTTCTGAGGCAAGGTTTTCTAAAGGGAAAGCTTTAAAGGCTCTGAACAGCTTTGTAGTAACTCTACCCCAAAAGAGCTGGACAGATTTTCATCAAACTGATGTTTTTCGATGACAAAAATTGTCCCAAGCATTAAACATGCAGATGTGTGTGTATATTCCAGCTTGGCTGGAATGTGAAGAAAGAGGGAATTTTATTTCTGGAAATGAAAAATGAGGCGTGTATGCCTCGTAGATTGCATTTTTTGGAGATTTTGACAACAGTCATTTGAATTTGAAAAGTGATTAAACAGATTACATTGTCAAGCTTCATTGTAGCTTTGCATGTACTGTAGAACACTGCTTGGTTTATAAGTGAAGGTATTTACATAGGCAGTAGAAAAGTAAACAAACTTACGGTTCATTCAGTCTTGTTACATGTACTGTCTTCCCACTTACTTATGTTCTTCCCTCAAAAGTTAATAAATCAGTGTGTAATGTCACTGATATTAATGACGTTTTCCCTTGGACTTCCAAAGACCTACTGTTGCCTTCTAGTTCTAAGTGAACTATAAATACCCAACCATCTTTGGCCTGCTACTCCATCTTCATATGAAAAATCTCTAAATATTATCCAGTCAAAAATACCCTTGATACCGGTAGATTATCCGTGATACATGTTCATGTACATGTACGTTCCCACTGAGCAGTTCTACAGTGTACAGGTGCATTTTGCCAGTGGTCCACAATTTGTTAAGCCTCAGCATTCAGCAGGTTACTGCATCACTTGTTTCTTCCACCATGTTTATTTGTCAAATCAAACTCGCAATAGTTGGCACTACATCCATTTTGGCCCGCTGAAAAGGTCAGTCTTTTTTTTCTTAAATGAGGCTGTGGACAAGAAAAAAAAATCTCCAAGCACCCTCACTCAAATAATAACAAAACAAAAAAAACATTTAACTTAACCTTATAAAACAGAAATGCAATACAGGTAGGAAATGGTCACTCAGGAAATTCAGCATCCAACCTGCCCATAAAACAATTTTTTCTTCTGGTGGTGCCAGTGACTCATGTAGAGTGGGAAAAAAGGCTTTGCAATTGGATGCATACAAGGTGTACAAACCCCCCCAGTGAACAAATACAATGCACATGCGTTTGTCTGTTGACCATGTTTTACTGCACACTTCAGTGCTTTGAAAGATTGGAGTGTTTCAGCCACTGAATGCTGTAAATTGCCACTGAGTGAATCAATTGTAGTTATTAATGCATTCAATAAATCTGCGCTGGGATTGTAATGTGGATAGTTGGGGATGGGGGGAATGCTGTAAGGATGGCTGAAAAACAGTTTTAATGTATGTCTGGTATCAATTCTAGTGGAAGTGTAATTCTCTATGCATAAAAGCTTTTTAGTGTGAGACTTTGCATGGAGATCTCTGCCATTGTTGGTTCCACTGGTACTAGCTGTTGGCTTTACCGATCTTTTTTTATTAGTATGAGAAATGAGTAATTACCTGTAATGACAACCACTGAACGATATGTAACAAAAACTCAAGTACTGGATGGGATGTCACAGTAGTCGCTTGGAGCCCCAGCCAGTTTTCTATTACATATTTTTTTCAGTTTTGCACAGAGATACTGGTACTGAAGAAGTGATATTGTAAAGCTCCTGCGGTCATGGGTGGCACCAGAATTTGTTGGGGGGGGGGATTCACTACCAATAAAATGACAGACCATGAAGGCTGATAGGGGTCTAATTCCAAGGTCTTTTTTAGCAAATTGTTGGTATTCCTTCCCCTCTGTTTTGGTTTTGTTTCTGTCACATTTTCTCTTTTCGTTTCCCCTCTTTGTTTGTTTGTTTTTCTGGGTGAAGAGGGCTGTGGTGTGGAGTGGTGCTGCTGGTTTTGGTAATTCTTGTGGAAGAGAAAAATCTAATATGAAAATAGTCCAGGTATTATAGGCGATATCATTATTTAGGACTTTTAAAAGTAACGGTGGTTAAGGTGTTGAAGTCGACACATATTGAGGCCTCAAGCAGTGAACCAAAGTGGACAGTATTGTGCGACATTATTCCAGGAAAGAAAATAAGGCATTTTTCTGTGGCAGTATGTGAAATGGGAAATGTTTCATCTGATGACAGAGTATTGGCATGGATTGCCAGCCCCACAGCCAGACCCTAAGAGCACCCTCAGGTCAACTCTCAAATAGTCACATTGAATAATAAAACATGAAAAATACGGAGTGATAAAAAGATTAGGCAAAGCGATCGGCTTGCTTGCGTATTTCAGCAAGTATTGGTACTGTTGTACATTGCACGACTCAAGTGTACATTTTGGCTGTACATATCGGTGTATACAGTACATGAATTGGTCTGATACTGACAGTCGTTAGACTAAAGGCCTGGTTTCCATATGGTTGTTTGTAACACAGCCTGAATGCAAGACGTGAAGATGCAGACATGAATGGAAGACTCAAGCTTCACCTGAAACTCCTTGATTTTTCAGGAAAATGTGCTTCTAGATTTACTGTACCGCCTCGTAATGCCAAACCTGTATTCCAGTTTCATGCATTTCATTGATGGTCCGCTATTTAGTTGATCAAAAGGTGTAATGCTGTGTTTAAGCACTAAGAAGAATATTGGCAAGATTTGTGGAACTAAGCGAGAGAGACATCATTGCATGCCAGCATGCGTGTTTGTATGGGGATTCCACGGCTACTCGACGCAGACAGTCGGCAAAGTTGGGCCAGGTTCATCTTTGCCGACTACATGTATCTGCATTGTTGGCGACACCGCCATTTAACATGTTTCCATATGTCGGCGTTGCAGTTTGCGTCTTGATTGCATTGCTCTTTGCGTTTCCTATGTCGATATGGAAACCAGGCTTAAATTACATGTGCCAAGTGCTGTAACAACATTAACATCATGGCTGAACATGACTTCAGTGTTGCTTGTCATTACATAACATTGTTTAGTACAGCAGATGCTCAGCGAAATCTTGAATCTTGCACAAATTTATCCAATTCCTTCCTGAGTTTATTTGCCTTTGAATGAAATCCCTTCCTTAGGATGATTAACTCAAGAGGGAGTAGAATAAAATTTGCCCAGCAGTTCAAGATTGCCCTGGGAAAAGACATTGTGGGTTCAAGTCCCACTAGAGTACAGTAACCTAATTTTGTCCCACCTACATGTAGTTTTTTGGTCACAGGTGCTCTGAATTAACAATGAGTATTCAGTTTTGAAATGAACTACCAGTAATGTTTGTTGATGAAAGACAAACTCATGGGAATTACCATTTTTGTCATACAAAATGTCATTGGGAGGTACATGTACATGTACATGTACATTGTACCAACTCAGTGAGTTCCAAAATAAACACAAAACTGTAAGACGGTGAAAACAAAGATCCCTTTATTTTTCACAGAACATAATTAGGGATCTGTGCAGAAGGATAATGTTTGTGTTATATGTAGTACAATATTTGTGAAGACACACAGACAGGTTAAATTGGACATCAACACCAATGATGACACTGCTTGTCTTTGCACACTGCCAGAGAATTAGGGAAAAACCCTGTCACTTCCACAATCCTTGGCAGAAGATCAACTTTTCTTTTTCAGAAGTACAGTCAAGCTTCCACTCAGAACAGATGACAAGAAGTGAAACAAAAATAAACCAAAGAGGCTGTTTGGCGTCAGGTTCCTCATTTCAAGCATCAGGAGATTTCAATTTCCAAATCAGGTCACAAACAATTCTACAGTATCATTATATAGTATCATGGCTGAAAGAAGGACATTCAGGGAATTTTCTCTCCCAGCAGCTCTGGCAGCAGATAACTTGTTGTTTGCTGTATACCCTCTGGAGGAGCCTGTGAGCCCAATGATGAATACATGCAAAGAAATCATGTTTGTTGTCAAGGTTCTCAGCTATGATTTGGCCACAGGCTGATGACCAACACTTCAGCTGATGATAGTGGCTGTGACCTCTATGCTAGTCTTATAACTGGCTACTGGATGGGGAGAGGGTCACATCGGTCATTGTGTCTGTTACCAGCCATGCGTAGTGCATACTATTGTACACTGTGTTGTACATGTACTGTGTGTATGTACAATACTTTACACATGTACATGTACATGTACACAGGTACTCTCATGTTGGCCATTTGCAAACAGCACACAGGAGTTCATGCTGATCAAGGAGCCATTCACCAGATGTCATTAAGTGTGTCCAAGGGCTGTCTATTGTCATTGATCATTGATTTCCAATGCCCCGGTAATAAAGGCTGTTAGGCTTAGCCAAATAGTGTGGCTCAAGTTATTGTCAAGTCCTTTAGCCATTTCTGTGTGGTCAGTGTGCAGTTGCTGACTTTGTGGAGGCATAATAAGATCACTGTTACTTGAGATCACATCTTACCATGATATCGGTACATGTACAATGTACTGTACATGTTCCATTTTCCGAACTGCTTTTTCTGTCTGCAGTTTTATCGTAAACTATACAATTTTATATATGCGTTACATAATGCATGATGACATAAAAGCAATTTTTTTACTTAATCTGCAATGCATTATTTATATAACAAAACACAGTTCATCCATTCCTCTTGGTTGAGAGCTCATGATGTGGCTGGTCTAAAACAGTTGGCTAGAGGAGTTTTTGAAGAAAAAAGGAAGGATAAATGTGGAACAAGATGGTTAGAAATACATAATTTCTAAAAGTTGTTTGGGACTTTGTGACTCCAAAGGTATTCAGGAATGGACATAAATATGTGCTTTGCTGGCCTATCCTTTCAAGACTGGCTTAGGACTAGGAGACTGGATGCTGATAATGTCCTTTTCCTTTGGGTCCGACATCAATGTCCATACTCGTGATCTATCAAGCATACATCCCTGTATTTATTTGTTATTCCCATATCGGAGGGGAGGATCTCATCCCTTCTGTAGTTGCTGTCAGTATATTAAGCTGCATTTGAGCTCATTATCTTTGTTAACATGAGTATACTTCTTTGTACCTCAACATCATGGGCAGTGTATTGGATGGGAAAAAAAGGGATAGTGTCCTCCCCCCAGAAAAGATTAGAAATCAAAAGCGGAAAAAGAAAAAAAAAACACTTAAAAACCTTAAATTCACCCTTCACCCCCCCCCTCAGTGGGTTATTAGTTTGTTACTGACGAGTGATGTAACCCCCTAAAAATTCTTGGCAATGCCCAGGACAGACAGCAGAAGTGACCTGGAGGTAGGCAAGAACATATCCTGTCAAGTTAGTTTACTCTTGCAAAATAGGGTTATTTTAATATGGTAGAGATGCAGATGTACTTGGAATATACCTTAATCTGTTGCCCATTTGTAGACTGCAATCACAGAGTAATACACTTGCACCAGTTTTGTGTCAATATGAATATTGAGAGCATGCACGCCAGTGTAGCCTGTTAATATTCAGTCATGTGTCATTTCATTATGCCTGGCTGCAATAGCTGAGGAAGACTCTCTGGTCAGTGATGTTACTGGAAAGTTTCACAAAATTAGATACAGGTACCCAAGGTATGTATATTTTACATATCTGACAAAATTGCAAATGTGTTTTTAACACAAAAGGTTGCTGAGATGAAAGTTTTCAAATCGTCTATGAAGCTTAATACCATTTCAGCGTACCAGGAGCACATTTTGAAAGTACTGCGGCGGGACATTTTCCGTAGCAAAATCATCCAAATTACATAGTTTTTGGTTTCCTTCATGCAAGATTTCCGCCATTCATAGTTAATGGTTATGGTTCTCGCGGCTGGTTGACCCCAACTGGCTGGGTGGTTGAGTGGTTGAGACACGTGCAGTAGTTAGGAGGTCGAGGGTTTGAGTCCCATCAGAACAAGCTTATAAATGAATTTGTCCCCGTATTCTTGGAAAGTCGTTGAGCATAGAGTGCTACGTGAAATGGCATAGATGAATGGAAACCAAATATTTGATCTTGAGATCAGTCAAGTCTTTGAACTGGAATGTGCACATGCATGCATAAATATGTAGACTAATTTTGGAACTTGAACTACTAATGTATGTAGAAGCCATTATGAAGCTGGTGACACATGCACATCAGGTGCCTCTCCCACCAGGATATTGTGATTTGCTAGTTTATTGCATGCGCACCTTAATGTTAGTAACATGCATGTGTCAGTGCTGCACTAGCTACATGTACATGTACCATGTGAACGAAAAATGGGGAACGCCAAAATATGAGTGATGATGGGGTTGACAAAATGGGTTTGACTTTGGTCATTTGAGTTGAGCAGTATGCATGCGCACCATGACAAGACCAATGGTTCAACTACTTAGTTGTTACTCAACCTGCTCAGGCTCCTTGGATCACGACACACACGTATTGATGCCTAGAGACAAAGAGGCCAAGCTACACGAACAGTGAATGTGCCGTTACATTGTACATGTAGCTAGAAATTTACTATGTCATATGGCTAATGACCACATATGGGACCATTAGAAATGTCACATATGTAGGATACATTTATGCAGCTCAGAAAAGCTGGATGGTTATGTGGCCAGTTCTTGCCATTCTGTCAAAACTTACCGTATGTGCACATTTGCATGGAGCATATTGATTTAATGAAAACATTGATCACAGCATTTGGGATAAAATAGCCACGCAATAGTGTGATTTAATGACCTTTTTTTTTTTCTCCAAGCCACATATCCCAAACGTTTAATGTTTCTAACAGTCACTATTATCGGTTCTACATTCTGCCCAGAGGATGTGGATGCAGCGAGCAAGTGCACTGTAAAGGTGTGCCAAAGCCATGTGGGAATATCCAAATTTGTTTCTTTTTATGGGGGGGGCAACTTGCTTTCTTTACTGGTTGAACTGACAGAGGGACGTGGAGTCTTTGGAGAGGTAGTTGGTGTCCTGTGTATGTAAAGTACTTGTAGTTGTTATTAAGTAGGTTTTTTCCTTCTTCCTGGTGAGCAAGAAAGGCCTCATATCCTAGATGTTTGGCAGTGAAGGCCAGGGGTCCCTTTAGTCAATAAAGGGTCAACAATTGGATTTCCTCCTTGCAAGTAGCAGGGGCCAGTTTTAGATTGCACCCCCAGAGCCTAGAGACCCAGGAGAGATACATTGGGGATGAAGGTAACAAGATAGGGCAGTTCCGCTAACTGGCCAGAGAAAACACCAAGGACTCTCCAATTGGAAACACAGCCAGCATAGGTCAGGCCAATCAGGCATGCTTGATGGGCAGAAATGTGGTTAAAGAAGTTGCCTGATTGTTCTTCATGCTGCTAGACTTGACTTCAGTTGTGTCGGTCGAAAATGAACGCATTGTGATTTCCAAATAAAAGCATCAATCAGAATGACGGGAATTATCTTTTGAGGCATTGTACAGAATGCGTACATGGTACTTGGTACTCGTACAAAATGTTATACCAACTGAGGTGCAATACATGCATGTTGCATATGGAAAATAATGCTGTGAAATGAAGTTGCAATTTTGCAAAAAGAAATCACATTCACAATTTACTAGGCGGGGAACACTATCCCACTTGAGTGAAGATGCATGAAAATCTTGTCCCGCTTGTGTGAAAGTCTATCTTAACAATTCTTTCCCTGCTGTGCATGCTTGTGAAAATTGTTTCCCTCTTGTGGGAAAATCTGTGAATATCTTTTCTCACTTTTGGAAAAGTTTTCCCCGTTTTGTGAAATGAAAATGACTTCCCAGGGGAGTGAAAAAGTGTGAAGAGAATTCCCCACTCCCAGGTTAATTATTGATGGCAATGCGTCGTCTTCTGTGTCTAGATGTATGGTATGCTGTCTAGCCAGGAGCACAAGTACATGTACAGTGTGTGTTTACAATATGCAATTTTGATCATGTGCTGATGTGTGTATTCTGCAATGTATGTACATTTAATTATTAGTTTTGATTGCCTTTTTGTGTGTACATGTATGCACCTACTGGCTCTTGTGTACATGTATGTTTCTGTGCATTCCTCTTTTGATGTGACATTGACCCTGAGTTTGAGTGCATGCATCCTAACTGGCATAGGATAGGAGAGACAGGCTGGTGGGCACACATGCTGAGCGTAAAGACATTACATTCCAACATAAATCGGTTGCGCATGCTCACTGTCTGCGCTAAATGTATATAACCCTGCATGCGCATGTGGTGAGTTCCCGCCGAATGACCATCGTTAATTGCTGTGTAAAAACACGCCCTCTCTTGTTTCAGCAGATAGGTTTTGCAGATATGAAGTCCATAATTGGTTTTGTTGTAACTGTTGTATGTGTATATGTATATAGGACCTAATTTTAACCAATGGGAGCATGCAGTGTCCTCCCACTTGAATAATTGACTCAGTCTTATGAGTTTATCCGTTCCGACTTGAAGCACCCTGTCACTTGCAAATTAAGAAAGGTTGATGAGAATAGTTTCGTTGAGGCACCCGGCTCACCCCAAGACTGTACATTCCTGTTCTGGTCGTACCCACTCAGTGAATCCCATGCCAACTACACAAAAACTTGTGCGTGTACGGTGTGAAGGTACATTGTGTGTACCCTCCAAAGAATCTACCGTTGTTGTATACTGGTGGAATTGTGACATACCAGCATCTCTTCTCTAGTTCTAGCATGGAGCAAATCGGCTGAACAATGCCATCTGCAGTTGTATAATGTACCTGTAACGTTTCTGCCAAAGGACCTACACATGTACTTCCAAAGTGCATGTACTTCAATTTGTATGTATTTTGCACTTTACAGAGGCCCTCGGTTACTGTCCACCATGCAAGGACCAGTGATATTACACCACCAAGCCCAGAAGAGAAAGAATCTGAGTGTGCTTTGTTGCGTTAAATCTGCATGAATTTTGTATGTACTATATAGTACATGTAATTCAAGATGTGATATCTCTTTATATCTCAACAAATTACATCACCAGTACAAGGTGGAATCAGTATTACAGTGCTCTGGTCCACTGTTCATTGTGGGTACATGTAATAAACTTGTGGAAACAGGACTGAGGAATGCACAGGCACATGGATTAAAATGATAAGGACAGGATTGGATAGGTTGTTGAAGCCCTGTCAGCACTGAACTCTTTTGGGTCAAACTTATCAAGACTGTGGGTGCTTTTCCCATTTTAAGTCTAGTGTGTACATCCCAGGAAGTTTTCCTCTGTCATTTTTACTGGCCAACTTCTGCCCAGGAATAATTCTCGAGTCACCTCCCGAGATGGAAAGTCCAGTGCAGACAGTGCAAGTTGGAAAATGCACGGAACGCAGCTCAGTAGACCATACATCTGGACCGAGCAAAACAGCATGCTGCACACAGGGAAACTATGCTTGCGTGTTGCACGTTTTCCCTTGGTGTACATGTGGCATGTGGTGAATATTTCCAGTACATTTATTCCTCCTTTGGTCTCAATCTTTGGTGAAATTTTTCATACAGTTGGAAAATTAACTATTTTTAAGAGTGCACCATTTCCAGATGATAATGAGGAAGGTAACATTGTGTCTAAGGACCAACACAAAGGCAGAAAGGTCACGCAAAGTGCCCTCATAAGTCATTGCATTCATGGCTCTGTTACTTCTCCTGTGTTGAAAGTCCAAAGCCTTGTTTGCACTGGACTTTTGTTTCCGAGGGTTTTACCGAGACGCTGGTCAAATAAAAAATAGTCAAATGTGACCGCCGTCTGCACTTCGACTTTCAACAGAAAATGACTTAGCCATTCAACTGACCATTTGACTGTTAGGAAAAGAGGGAAAAATTGAAATGCAGTGAGCCTCAATCACATCATCAATTACCCGACTTAGCACTTCTCTCTTTAGAACAGAAATGTCAACAAACAGAAGGTTGTTTGAGTTGTGTGGTTTGGGGGAGATCAAATTGGGCCCTAACTTTACTTTTTTTTCCCCACACACCTTTTTAATCTTTACAGTCCACTATAACCATGTTGAATATTAGTCCTAGAAACATAGGCAAAAATTACAGGTATGTTCACCAGTGCCCAGTGTGGGGATCTCACTTCAAAGCCTGCGTGTACTACCATAGCTACATGTAAACTAGGAGGAAAAGTCACCCCTAAAACACATGCACAAGTGTATGGGAGTAGTGGCTTCCTGTTTCATGATTGCTTGCAATCATAACCAGTGCTGTTGTATGCAGCCCAGCTGTTTCTGGAAAAGGAAATGATTGGGATTGGTGAGGTCATGTGACGAAATGCTCTGAAAAGTTTCCCCATGACTTTCCTGTTCAGATTGGTTTATTACCCCCAGCGTGTTAAGCTTTTCAGTTCCCTTGCAACGAGGAAATCCTTTGGATAAAAATGTATCTAATGACGCCATCTCCCATGGGAATGCTTTCCCAGTTGTCTAAAAAGACAAGGAACATCAACTGGCCTTTAAATTCAAGTATTCTCTGACCCAAAATAATGTGGTAATGTGGCGGGGCAGGCTGAGGATCTCAATCCACTTCATAGCATTTGTCAGGAATCCGGGGATTCCTGATTCTTTTTATATTTGACCCATTTATATAATGGTCCACTTTGGATTGCAATAGTCTTGTCTGTGGATACCCTTTTGGTGTTAGAGACTAATCCAGCGACTGGGATGAGAAGCCATATCTGCAAACAGCCGTTTCTGCATGCATGTGTGAGCGTTACATTCCAAATGTGCATGGGCTCAAGTTTAAGGATGTGCATGTGAACGTGGTGCCGCTGCAGTAAAAGAATCACCTGTGATTAGTTAGTTCAATAAAGAGATTGACAGGGGTGTTGTACAGGCATCCTTCTTGTTGTGATGAGCAGTAATTAAGTGTCATGTTATACTCATGTTGGCACGAGTGTTCACTCATCAGGCCCAGCCGAGCGTGTTTGGTCCAGGGAAAATGTAGTTATCTGCCATCTCATGCGTATTTTGCATTGTAAACAGAAGCCCTTGGATTAGTGTAAATGGTGTTTAATCCTTTACAATTCCTACCTTTTGGTAACATATGCCACAAAGTAACTACGGTACTTCCATATGCATGCACCTTGATGATTTACATTCTACAGTATTGTAGATATGCAGCCTGCTTTATGTATGTAGTTATTGACTTGATAGTCCGTACACCATGCATACATAGCATATATACATGTACATGTTGTACATGCTACTTATTATGCACAAGTGTACACAAGTATTTCTATGGGGACATTAATGTTTTGAGGTACAATGTACATGTACCCAGTGTTGTGGATGCGTAAGTCTATGATAAATTAGTTGGTGCACACAATTTGCTTTGTGGAATGAATGACCTGTTTATAGTGTACGTGTACATGCATGCTCCTGTGAATAGCATACCATGTATGCCACAACTGAACAAATGGCTGGTGATAATTGAAGACTACAGTCTAGTGTAAAATGTAGCTACAGTATTGATTGGTGGGATATTGAACTGCCTTGTGAAAATATTGACAAGTTGTACCTACACCTATTTCCCAATTAAGTGGGGCCCTTATCCCTGTGGTCACAGGTATGCATGCCATGTATACATTTACATGTACGTGCACCTGATCAGAAAGACAGTTTATATAGCCTGAGGTTCAGTTTTAGAGCCAACATGTAAACATTTTGCTGACTTTTTAGGGGCTGTTTATTTGTTTGGGTTTGAGGAAGCTGAAAATCATTTGTTCTCTTCTACAGCCGGCCATCAAGAGTGAGGAAGATTTCCTTTGAAAAGTTGACGGATGTCAAAGGCGAACATTACATTTTGTAATTTTAAGGAAGAGGTTGAAGGTTGTATGATACTTCCTAGCATTACAGTGAATGTGGTATTAAAGCCTTTGATTTGTTTTCTGGGGGAAACAGTTGAGAAACTTGATGCTTGGCTCAAGGTTGCGGTGTAGGTTTCAGTTAAACTACACGTAAATGCCAAAAATGCCATCTGAAAATGGGAGGTATGAAATTAAAAAGAACGTTTAGGTTTTTTAAAAAAATACTAATTCAGTGTGCGGGTAAGTGTTCATTTGTTAAAAATAACACCAAGAGATGTTGGATGGCATTTGTTTCATATTAAATCAACAATACTTTACAAGGTGAAATGATGTTGTATTTGCATGAAAAAGTTAGTCTGTTGAACCTCCCGCATTTGCACCGCAGTAGACACAACTGTTCTTTGTTTCAAATTTTACGTTTTTCCCAAATTTTACATTTTTCCCAATTTTTTCTTCTAAAAATCTTTAGGGTTGTGTGGTAAAACAAGATAGGTCGGGAAGTAAAAACCATGACTTTATTTTTGGCGTTACCTGTAAATAATAGTACACAATCTACACATTCTAACTCGTAAAAATTGCAGATTTACGAGAAATCCTTCCTTGGAGGAAAGCCGCGCATTCTTACTTCTGACCTGTCCCCTTGATGAAGGAAGACAGCTTCAAATGGGAACACTTCCTGCCAGGTTGGATAGTTCTTGTCACTGTGCCGTCTGGGACTTGACGGCTGAGAACGAGCCATATGGTTGGGTGTTGTTGTTCTGTCTTCCTTGTGTTGTACATGTCCTTTGTGGTAGGACGATGTGTAAGTGGCATACCACATGTTGGTTTGGAATTATCCAGGGGGCTTTTTGAAAATCATTTAGTGGAGCACGTCTCCCACCCTGGACTTGGAGACAGGCAAGAAGCCTCATTGCATCTTTGATTTCGTTGCTTGCTGGGTGCCTCAGCCGTTTGTTCTTCCTTCTTTTCTGAGTAGCAGAATTGCACTAAAATATCAGTGTTTTGGACTGTGAATGCTGGGATACCTGATAATGCCCAGCTACATATGGCGGTTCCCCTTTTCTTATTGCCCCCCACAAAACCTTTGCAGATTCCAGCACAATCTCTCTGAAAAGAACGCTTATTTTACAGAAATGAGTTTACCAGTCGCCTATGAAAGTTGCTGAACAAATTGCATCTAGGTAATACTTTGCATTGAGTCTGGTTAAGTTGCTTCCATATCCCATCATGTTGTGGTGAATAGCATTTTCTTGCAGTTTGCAGGGAATCACACGGTAAAAAAATGTTTTACCTATGATCTTTAAGGCTTTAGAAGAAATTGTTGGTTTTGTGGGTTCACCCCTAAAATTGGTATTCGATTGGTTGTGGTAAAATGTGAGAATATATCCCCCCCTTGAGGACAGTAAAATAGGAAACATTTGTTATGTCATGCAGGTTGATATATTAATTATACAGGGTAGATGTGAATCCCTGTGCTATATTGAAATGTGAAGTTAGCACCACAGTGCTGGGGGTGATGCTGTTCTAAATATAGCCTCAATATCTCCAATTTGAGAGATTAGAATAGCTTGGGTCAGCTCAATTTAGATACCCACGTGGGCATGAATAGGCATTGTGTTCCATGTGTTTGCACACTTGAGAATCAAGACCGTCAGACTACAGGGGAAAACAGGATTGGCAAGTTGTGAACGAACCAAAACAGCCTCAGAGGATTTGAGGGCTGGTGCCTATCCTGATCTATTCTGTATATGTACGTGTCTGATATGAGGTCGTGGTTCTAGTCTTCGCAAGGCATACCACTCAGTAATGTGTAGTAATGGCTTGTTGGGTGCAGTTGTCCCATTTTCTATGTTCATGGCACATTTCACCCAGGCCCTTACGTGTCTATTTGTATTCAAACTGTATTCATCTGGTTCCTGAATAGTCTGAGGCCAAGTTCAGATTTGGTTGATAAAACTTGCATAGAGTAACCTGGCCATTGCAGGCCTGTCAAAAAACTTTGAGTACGAGGTTATTTGTGCGTTAATTCATACCCCTATGCAATTTTATTTGCAAAAACAAATGTATGAATGAAATAGAAACTAAAGCAGTATTTAAAGAAGTAGTTTGCTCAACCTTCCTTTTCTGTCCTTATTGTGGAATGAGAACTTTCCACAGTAAGCTTTGCTTCTTGGTTACTTGGTTGGTTTTGGTAGAAAGTGATGTCACATGTGTTATGTACAAGTACCAATAGGACACAAGTCCATGTTGGAAATGGGCTTCCAGAACCAAATCTGCCAGTACGTCTTTTTTGTCAAGCTCAAATCTTCAGGCTGGAAATGTTGGCAGTCGTCCAACTTATCCATAAGTCAGTAACAGAGGTAACTGTTAAGAAGCTGAATCAAATCCAGTCTTGATGAAGCCACCAGGCCTTACTGTTTTATTTTTAAATACTATATCCATTAATAAATGCTGATTTTTGTGTGTGGTATGTACAGATGCTGTAGGAGTCATAAATGGGTAATACTAAAAGCTAAGCAACAAAGACATAATGGGGGAAATTAACAGTACGTGTTGAAAATTGAAACAAGAGGAATAAATGTAAGACATAAATTTAAAAAGAAATTGGATCAGCTGGAAGTCAACTTTTATCTACAAAAAGGGATTCTCTTTGATGTGAAAATGTTGCAATCCTACTATAGTACCTCCCCCAAAGTATAATGGTACAGTCCAAACCCTAACATGGCAGCTGTTCTGAGCTCAGTGCACAGTGAGAGGATCTTGTCAGCAAAACTATGATTTCCAGATGTTAAACTGCCCTTATTTCCAGATATTGTTTCATCCTGTGCCCATAATTATTTGGTAGTAAACTGAGAGTAGATTTTAGACTTCTATTGATGTGTAAACTGATGCGAAAGTGTGGTTATAAAGTACGACCGCACATGCACATGCATAGAGTAGGATCCTGACACGTCAAGGAAACAAGTCGAGTGAAGTAACTTTACTGTTTGGTGATTTTTTTTTGCATGAATCCACAGTGTTGCATTATCGAAGAAGCATATTACTTCGGGGTTAAATTTACTGATTACTCTTGGCTGTGGAAAAATCCTTTTTTTTCTAAAGGGCAAGAGCACCAGTCACTCCTGTTCATCTACGGATGGACTCTGTGAGTGCATGTACTGGTATGTTGTTTGCCCACCCAGAATGCCCTGCAGTTCATGGAAATTTGAGCAGGATAAGTGACAAGATCTTCAATTGGACCGTTGAAAATGCCCCTGTGTTTTCTTGATTTTGCTCAAATCATTTAAGTCAGACTCCAAATAAGTCAGCGGAATAAAAACTGCAGTTAATTTTATACTCCATAGTCAGCCAGTCTTGTAAAATCAGGAGCAGAAACCAGTTGTGTAACTTTCCTTTAATTCCAATATTGTCCCTATCTGACTGAGCTTGAGCACTTCATGATTTGTATTGGAGGCCTTGAATATCTGAGTGGGGCGTGCCTGCTGCATTGGAGTAGTTATCCTTGTCAGCTGAGCCAACTTCTGGAAGCTGTTGTTGCCTGGGTTCAAGAGCTTGACTAGAAGCTGTCAGATTTGAGCCAAGTCACCACTGGGTGGGACTCATGAGTCATATTCCCCTGTAATTACTGAAGAGTGGGGGAAGGGGGCTTGTAGACGACACTTGGATCGAAGGCATGTCAGGCTTTAGGATTTACAGCACCCAGAGTTCTTCGTCGTTTTTTTGAAATTATGTTCATCTGTTGGGGAAATAAGAAATTTTAGAAAATCTGAATTAGGTCATATTTCTACATAGTTTGTCAGTTGCGAATGTGAATTTTATTTCTCGTGCCAGATACATGTATGTTAGTTAATGCAGATATTGTGAGCAAAAAAGCATTTTCATAATTTAAATTTTCATAACTGTGCTTCTCTGTATCGGTGACATTTCTGTGGCATAAACCTTTTTTTCATTTTGGAATCATCCTGAATTCAGTTCAATCAGTCAAGTACTAGAGCAAATGAAATGGGCCACTTAGTGGATGTCAGCTCAAAATGGTAGAACCAAATGTCTGGTCAACAAAACTGCTTTTTCAAAATGCTTTGTCTGTTCTAAAGATGGCCCCATAATGTACTTCAATCACTATCAAGTCAAGGGCATAGTAAAGGCATTTTCTTTGGGGGTGTGTGCCAGAGTCAATTTGCTGACTTGTAACTTGTTCACCAACCTCGTGTCGTGTGAATTTCACCAAAAGCAGAAAGTGGAAATCTGTGGTACACTATGTTTCATGCTCAATGGGAAATGCTGACCACCAACACATATCGTTTATGTATCAATTTTGGATTCATTTGTTGACCGAACCTCTATTTGTCAATTGGAATTAATTTGGGGGGGGTTGCCACATTCCCCCTCCCCGTCACTACGCTCCTGTATCATGTATAAATAATTTCAGAATCCTTAAATGAGCATCGTTGTTAATAGAGTTTTTGTTTGGCTTTTTTTTATCCTACATGGTCAAAAGATGTTTATTTAATTTGGTGTATTTTTATGAGAAATCACATTTATGCAGATATTAAAAGCAAAGGTTGATTTTGCACTAGCCTTTCAAGACAGTGAAAGAAATTTAACTCTTCCAGCCCAATCAAGTTTGACTAGTGTGTGTTTATACTCTAGACTGAGGAAAAATCAAAATCTTTCACAACAGCCAACGATTAAATCTCACATAACATTGTGATACATGTATATTGCTTCAGAAGAAGACGGTAGGTGCATTTTATTTCTGGTTTCCCTGTAGCTGCTAGGCCGATAAGCCTAGCCGTCAGCCAGGGATGTGTCATTGGTTGTTATCAAACATACCCAGACCCTACAAAATATGTGCCTGGCGAGTGCTGCACGTTGGCTGGATTTAGTGAGCGGATCGCTGTCTAAATATCACTTACTGTACCATTGTCACAAGCTGCCTCACCCCCCCTTCTTTTCTTCATATCCTGCAGCGGGGGCATTCTCACATCTGTTGTTGACCTTTAATATTGTGGTGTGTTGTACCACTCGTAAATCACTCAGCTGAGCTGCCTGGATTGAACGCTCACAAATATTTGGCATTGTGTATTGATATTTACCTGAAGATGGGCCTGCCAGCTCAATACAGGTTGACTTTTTCCCAAAATTGTTACAGCATTTGGGATTGACTTCTGTCATCAGATTCGGCGGTACCAAAGTAATTATAACCTCTACCTTTACTCAACCCCCCCCCCAAAAAAATCAGAGAATAGATGTTTTGTCAAGAAAATGGAGCCAATATAAAGTATTAGGTATATAATTGTAATTCAACATACATGTACATGTAGATAGCTGTGATTTACATCCATTGGTTAGACAATGAGAAACTAAATGCTGTATGAGATTGATGGAGGCTGTACTCTATTTATCAATTAGTGTCACTGATTGATGTTTTCACAATATGACCAATTTAATTATTTGGCGTTGGGTGATGCTGATTTGGCTCGCAATTGATATCAAATTCAGATTGCCAGTGATCTGTGTGTCAAGTTCTTCTCAGTATAGTGCACTTTTACAGAGAAATGAAAGGCGTTTTTTCATTCAGTGTCAATATCCAACGTGTGCCTGTTCAGCGTATGCGTAGAATGTACCACAAGTTTATGATATGTGTTATTTTGTCTGCTTCCTGGCTGGAGGGCATTTTAAACAAGCTATTACAATGTGAGTCCAACACCTTCTGCCAAGGGCATGATGATCTATTGAATGGCAATCCACTGATTCATTTCATAGTAATATAAATGCTCTCCGATACTAATTAATGGTGAGGCAGTAGACTTTGTGTATACACTACTCAGAAATGTTATGGACCACTTTATATTTTGTGTATACTTTTTTTAGACGAGATGTTTTACTGCTGAAAGTGTGCATTTGAAACATTTGTTGAAATTTTATTCCAATGAGAACACCATCTGGACAAACGAAAAGTGAAAGAACTAGGCCCTACTCATTGCTCGGGAAAAAAAATGCAAGTTAAGAAGGAAGTTGTCCTTAACCTTTTTTGAGTAGTGTATCGTACTTCCACGCATACATGATGTATGAATGTTTTTTTTTTGCATTTTGGAATTATGTTATCTGCTCTACTGCCTACAGTACCTGGTACATAAACATGAACGTGTGGATACATTCATTGCGAGTACATATGAATTGTATTTCCGCTTGGACTTTTTGGTGGAAGCCCCCACAGAAAGTCACCACGATTCCCTGTGAACATTCCTCTGTGTGAATCTGGTGTGCATTTTCACTTGGACTCTTTTACACCAGTGTTACGTTGATGCCTCACGTGCAGTTGGCCAGCTGGGAATGCTGCTACTGTCATGACATGATCTTCGCACGCTACCGGTAGCCATAGTGAGCACTATACACTGCTTGAGTGGTTACGTTAGTCAATGCAAATTTCATCAGTTTCTTCTCCACTGCCGTAACTGCTTTCACTTGCACAAAACCTGATAAGTGTCTCTTTCAATTTCCATTACATCTGCATTATAGCACTCAGGGTGCAAAGGTTAAATTTAAAAGTTACACAACAAACAAAAGCAACATGTGCATTAAATACACAGAAAAGGGTCAGGAAACCATTCTTTACATAAGACATTTTTACAGTGCATTCACAGAAGTTTTTACAGCAAGATGCTACTCCCGTTGGATTAATAGACCTAAAACATACTTCTAATGACATCACACTTTGTTGACGTGCACTTTCCTGTAGGGACTTTATGAACTGCGTTCCATCTCACTGCCATAGGAAAGCGTCAGGTAAACAAAGTGAGATGTTATTATTATGTTACGGGTCTGTTAGGAGGCTCTGTAAAACCACCCAGGCTTGGCACAAATCTTTCATAACCACTATCGGCCTTTTGAATGACCATAAATAAATATTTATGCATGACATAAAATTAGCAGAGATGTCAATTTTCCTTTTGTTCAGACTGGATTTTATTTCGAAGTTGTTATGCTCAGCCGTGATTTAACTAAAAAAGTCCCCTAGGAACATTTTTATAGATACATGTCTAAGGTATGTAGGCTGTATAGTAGGTATTGTGCAGAATTAACTGTGGTACCCGTAGTTACAGGTTGAATGAATTGAGTGACTGCAGTTCAAACTCCTCTTGGATGACTTAACAACATTGCTGATAACACCCAGCAGGAGGGCTGTACTTGGTATGGTGGGACCATTATACTCATTGCTGTCATGTTGTCATATTTTGGTGTCTTGCTGATGGTGCATGCCTAGTCGCCCACCATAAAAACACATACTGACATCAACATGTCTAGGTCAGAACATCATATACTGGCAAACTTGTCGGTCCTGCATTAGATATAAACACTGTGGATGAACCTTAAGTGCCTTACTTGTTCTTTGAAAGTAGAAAGAGTAAACCTAACTCTCTAGATGGTATTTATTTTAGAGGCTATTGAAGAATTTATGGTTTAAAGTGTAAAATTTGACATTGACCAGTTGAAGTTGTGCGGCTAGATTAATGGACCAGCAGAGAAGGCAGTTTTCTTTGAGTTCAGTCTGTCTTCACAGACAGTGGGGATTATCGGCGTTTCCACTCTTGTAGATTCTGGGAACACCATTACTCAAGAGTCTTGAGCAGGATGTTAGGAAAAAAAATGCATTAATATGTGGAAGTTTGTTGCTGTTCGATACTGTAGATGAATCAGCATAATTGACTGTACCGTAATAGATAGAACATGTTTATCAGGAAAGACCCATAGTAACGTTAGAAGTGCTCAGTGCCAGCAATTTCACAAAATATCTGGTCCTTCACAGGCTCTTTCCTGGACAGTAACCGAGGAATTTTCCTGAACCTTTTTGTGCAGTGGATTCTTTCTGGCAGTGTGTGGGTATGTCAGTTTGATACAACTGAAGAATGACGCTAAGTATTTGTGTCCATCAGATTTCTAAAAATGTATTGAACCAATTGAAATTGACCCAATATGTATGTAATATAAAAGGAAATTTGGAAAATCCCTTCATATAGATAAAGGAGGACCATTATGTATCTCTTGCTCTATCAACCCCTCCCCTGACATTTTTGTGTAGATCCACTAAAACCAGGCAGCAGCTGTTTTCCTAGAGCCCTGCGTGTACAACTGTTCCCTTTATGCATTCTGTGGCACCTAAGGTCCATTCATTGCCAGCATGTTGTCTGTTTAAATGACCTCTTCCTGCTAGTTGCATACATGTACTGTACATATCGTAATGGTTATATGTCAATCACTTTGATCCACCGGTAGCAAGTCGGTGACAGGCAGTACATGTACATGCACCAGAATCTAAAATTGGATGGTTATATAGTGCATACTGGTATGCACATACATGTAGTCAGGGCAGGGAATCATTTCAGACTTTGTTGTCATTTATCTGAAACTTCTGCAGTAACCTCTCTTTGAAATAAAGCAGGACATTGTGAAAATCAGTTACTGATAGAGAGGAGATAGAAATGGTATTTTATTTGGTAAACCGTAGTGCAGAAGTGTAAACAAGGGAAGGTGGAGGGGGGAATTGCAAGGTGACAAAATGCTTGATGTCAGGCTTCAGGTTTAACTGATCATGTTTCTGGGAATGCTTGGAGGCAGGGTGGGGAGAGGAGATTTTTCAGGGGTGGGGGAGATGATGTAAAGCATTTGGTAATAAACTGGCAAGCCATTAACAGTGGAAGGGGAGTCATTGAGGCATTTTAAGCAAATTGGTGATCTTTGTCCCCTTTTCTCCCGTTTTTTTTTTCTATCACAATTTCTCTTTTCATTTTCTTTTGTCCACTGGTTTCCTGGGGGAAGTGGAATGGGAGGAGAGGGTAGGCCAAGTTCCTCCTGCCCCCTCCCCACGATACCCATGCTCAAAAGTGGGAGGGGGGATAGGTACCAAACATGTTATGTGCAGCACACATCTCCAAGGATTTTGCCAATTGCCCTCCAAAATTTAATACAGTGGAAGAACTGGAAAGACACAGAATGCAGCTGTGGATTTGATGGCATTGTGCAGTGTGCTGGAGAAACAGCCCTGGCATTGTGCATTCATTTACTGGAAGTAGGCCTATACCCAGCCCTTCCTGAGAGTTTGTGGACTTTAAAGTGCAGCTGCTTTGCTGCTCCCATCCATCAAATCTCCCTATTTCCCAATGATTCCTGGTATACAGACTAAATTACAATTCGATTTCACCTCGATGTGGCATATTCCGCCGAGAAAAATAACGTCGAAAACCGACCCTTCCAT